>CABHPH010149933.1:31559-78774 GCA_902168325.1 Peromyscus nudipes
AAAAAGAAAAAGAAAAAGAAAAAGAAAAAGAAAAAGAAAAAGAAAAAAGCGTGCCTCTGTGAACCAGGCCACAGAAAGCCAGAGAGATCCAGCCAAACCTCATGCCAGCCAGTGGGGACTATGCTAGAGGGTAGGAATTCTAGGGAGAAAGAATATATCTCATTAGAGGAATAATTATTCCACCTACCTCTTTAGTGTGGCTTAAGGTGAGCCCACCTTCCTAGGAATGGTTCCTTGGCCAGATGATTGATGAGACCCAACTGGACGAAATCTCTATGAAGGCCAAAGAAAATATTCTCTTGACCACACGTTTTACCTTAGTGGGCCTTGATTGCTATTCTAACAGGACCATTAGCACAGTTCAATATATTTATTGTTTTACGAGCTGGACTTTTATTGGCTCTTGGTAATGGCTGTATCAAGGAGTAACACAGAAACACTCCTGTCCTCACCCCAGAGCTCTCCATTTAGTGACATCGTCCCTCATCTCTGTTTGCAACATCTCCCTGACTGGAAAAAGAGCATCTGTCTTTCTATAGCAAGCAGAGACCTGAGATAAAGCCCTGAGGGTGAGGATGTGGATCAGCAGCAACCAGACCCCAAGCCATGTGAACGTCTGTTTCTTCCCCACCACTCAGCTGAACTTCAAAATCTCCAAGCCTGTGCCACATGCATAAGAAATGGTTTAGTAGCTCTGATCAGGAGCAAAAACTGTTACTAGTTTTTCTTTATCTTGGAATTTTAAGCTATTTCCAACATGTCCAAACTTTCAGATGTTTAATAGCCCTAAATTCATATTCAGATGCTCTCTAGAAAGTTGGTGTTTTATTTATAAATGACCCATTCTGAGAAGATTACAGAAATAGGTTGTTTTAAACCATGTTGAATAATGATTGTTTTTTTTTATGAGTCAAATTAAACCTTATTAGTGATTCACCTTTTTCTAAACTCCATACTGGTTTTAGTTTTCCTAATATCTTAATTTTGAATCGGGTTCTTTAAAAAGGTAAATTAAAATCATAAAACTTATTTATTTATGTTTATGTTCATGAAAATGTAGAAGGGGATCATGAGAAGAGTTTGATTCCAAACATAGATTTGATCCCAGGAATACCACTCTTAGGAATTTGGACAGGAAAATTTATGTTTTATACCTAAATTTCTCCCTTTTTCCAGTAAGTGTAACACAAACATGTACCTCACAGGGATGACTGATCTAGTAGTTCTAGGATTAGCTCACTTCACTCTCAAACCCTACGTTCATACTGTCTACTGCTCATGCTATCACATAACTGGTCCCAATAGCCTTTCCTCAAAAAGAAAATGTTGCTTATGATCTGAACTTTTTGACAAATAGTTTTTTCCAGGCTGTTCAAATAATTTTTTAAAAATGTAAAGAAACATAAATTATGACGCCCCCCAAAATAACTCAAAATAACTCATTTCACTCTCATTGGTACAATTACAAAGTGTCTGAGTGCAGAGCACTAAACAGAAAGGTTTACGTATGAAATATGGCTTGCAAGAGGGAAGTCCAGAGGTGGCGAGTTTGCCAGGTCCGCAGCTAGGTGCTAGTCAAATGTGGACTGTGTTGGTCCTTGCCACTCCACTGTAGTGTATTAGCAAGGCAAAAGCGTGTGGGTGTGATGCTCTAACAGATTGTTTTAATTAGTGTTTCTATTGCTGTGAAGAGACACTGTGACCATGACAATTCTTATAAAGGAAAACACTTAACTGAGTGGCTAACAGTTCAGAGACTTATTCCATTATCATTGGGATGGGACATGGCAGCATGCAGGCAGACATGGTGCTGGAGAAGTAGCTGAGAGCCCTACATGCTGGTCCAAAGGCAACAGGAAGTGCACTGGGACACTGGGTGTGACTTGAGCACATATGAAACCTCAAAGCCCACCCCCACAGTGACACACTTCCTTCCTCCAACAAGGCCATACCCATTGCAACAAAGCCACTCTTCCTAAGAGTACCACTCCCTATGAGATTATGGGGCCAATTATATTCAAACTATCATATAGACACTATGGAAGGCCACCAAATTTGTTGAAGAAACATTCTCAGCGAAGAGCTGGGTGGGCTGAAATTCCAGGACAAGGACTAAAGAAGGGTTGCAGGACACTATGCAGAAAGCCCTCCACCCTTAGGAAAAGAAGGAATACCACCAAACTCTTTTTACTGTTCCAGTATCATCCTACACCAAAGTCAGAAAAGGATATAATAGAAAAAGAACCTTATAGAACAATATCCCTGATAGACATAGATGGAAAAAATCCCTAATAAGTACCTGCAAATCAAATTAAAAAACACATCCAAAAGATTGTTCACTAGGATGTTGGAGCTATCTTGCATTTGCAGATAGATTTAAATAGTCTTTCCTGTTTCCCTAACAGGAAATCAGAATGCAAGGACCTAAGAAGGGAGTGTGATGCCTTTCAGATTTGTTAGATCCTTGAAAGGAATATTCATCACTCTAAATTAGTTTCTCTAGTTCAGAGATGAGATTATATTTGTATACTTTCTTATGAAAATGTTGGAATAATATCATATGAACATGGCTCTAGAGTGTGTTACATTTATTTTCCATGCTATGGGGTGTCTAATTTGAAGCATGATTTAGACAAGGCTTGGTTGGATGTCATTTGTGTACATGTGTATGCTTATGTTAAATGTTAAATGGTCTACCGGTAGAAAATGCTACATCAAAGCTTACTGAATAGGATAATTGACTGTCATTCCAAGAGTCCCTCTCAGTTGCATATTTATACACACATAAACACACAGACACATTCTGTACAATCACACTCTTGCCCTTCCTTTCTTAGATAGCATATATATATATATATATTTGCTTGAATAGGATATATATGTATTCATATATATATATGTGTATGCAAATATATACACACACACTCAAGCGGTGCAAGCTTACTTTTTCTGCAATACTGAGAAAGTCACAATCTTCCAAAGTTAAATAAATAGTAAAAGGGAATGTTTATCTAAAGTCGAATGCAATTACTTTTTAGCTTCTTACAGGAAAGAGACTAAAACTCAATGGCATTTTTTTTTACACAGTTTATTGAAGCAGATGATAAAACACTTCCTCCCATCCAAAAGAAAAATTAAGAGGGGAAAACTATCTGCTGTGACATGTACTGCCTGGACTCCTTAACAGAGCTTAAGAATTTTCATGCCCTGGGAGAAATAAAGGAGTTTTCAGAACATGAAAATGGAGACAGACTGTTCCCTGAGATTTCCCCTTCCCTTTCTGTGTGTTTTGTGGACAACCGAGCACCCACTCCTGCTGCCTTTCAGCTTAACCATGTCCAACCTGCTCTGTGACAATGGGGACGGGGCTCAGTTTGTGCTCGGTGAGCCCCTGTTCTTTCTCCTGTTTCCTGTGGTTCTACCCACATAGAATTGCCAATTTCCTTTCTCTAATACCTCTCTTTTCTTAGCTGGAACTGTTACTATGACTATCTCAACTTTTCCAAAAGATAAAGCATTTGGAAATTTGATACAATGGAGGCCTTATAGGAGATTTAATATGCATGTTTTAATGAGTGAGTCTCCCAGAAAGGTGTATGTGTGTGTATATATATATATATATATATATACCACAATTGAAGCATAGTGAGATGACATCCTTTTCCCCCGAGCATTCTGTGAGGAAGTGTCGGATTCAGGACTTGCTCTGATTCCACAGCCTGTGTGCTTAATCACATTGCAATACTGCTCCCATCACACAGCAGGACAACGAAATCACTGCAGGCAGGAGTCTTGATCCACATTCAAGAAGCAACACGACATTGGATTTTATGTGCTTAGACAACGTAGGAGGTGAAGATCGTTTCCTTGGTTATTAAGTGAAAAACTATCAAAAGAACAGGACACCTGGGACCCTAGGGTCACTCAGTTATAAATCTTACTTTTGAATTTCATATTTCACTCTCTCCTAATGCTCAGTAAGTTGTCTGTTCTTCATCCTATCTTTAAAATCTATCCTTTCTTTTTCTAGCTCCATTTCACAACTCCAAAGTCAATATATGGACATGACTAATGTTGAATCATGGGCTCATCCATCCCCAGGCCCACTTGAGTCTTAATAACTTATGAGGCCTACTGTTGTTTAACTTAACCATCTTAGCCCTCTTTTTCAAATTTCTAATGGTTTTATAATAAAAAAATAAAAACAATCAGAGCCAGATACTGGGTGAAAGCTGAAAGATCAGAGAGGCAGAGCAAGCCACAGCCAGCCTCACCTAACCAACTCCTCAATTGCTCCTATTTCCACAAATCCTCAGATTGAAAGCCTCTGAGTCCTCACCCAAAAGGGTCTCAGCTTAACTACTTTGGTTCCTGTTTCCTCACACCTTTTATAACTTTCTCCTCCCTGCCATCACTTCCTGAGATTAAAAGGCATGTGTGCTTCTCAGTACTGGGATTAAAGATGTGTGCCACCACTGCCTGGCTCTGTTTCCAGTGTGGCCTTGAACTCACAGAGATCCAGAAGGATCTCTGCCTCCTGAGTGATAGGATTAAGGAAGGATGTGTGCCACTGCTGCCTGACCTCTGTGTCTAATCTAGTGGCTGGCTCTGTCCTCTGATCCTCAGGTAACTTTATTAGGGTACACAACATATACACCTACAGATCTGGCACATGTTGTGAGGATCTGTTTCCACTTCATGTGTGAACTGGACTCTCTCCCTCTCTCTTTCTGTCCCACTTTACTTTCTTTGCATTCTTTACTGTTTCCTCCTCCTTACGTCCACACACCTTCATATACTAGAAACTTATTTTTTTAACTAACTACGTTCTCTTGGGCCGTCATTTTATCTCTGCAGCATCGTATGAACTCATGCCTCCCTTGAGCAGACAGTCCTCTTCAACAGCCCCTTACTGGAGCTTAATTTCTACTGTCTAGACATTTTCCTACAGTTAAGTGGGACACTGAAAAGATATTTCTTTGGTGGAGATCGTAACTCCCCAGCTGGTTTTTGAGGGAAAATCAATATTCTAATGTATTTATGAATTCATACGCCTTCAGTCCCTGATTCCTTGTCTCTGGCCTCTGGCCTCTTCCTTATTCTCTGTAACAGTGGATGCCCCGGCAGATTCTTGACACTAGAAACCTCATTCACTCTGGTAGCTTCAATGTTGACAGCTTCAAATGGAATTTTAAAACCCACCTCCCCAGGGGCCTGCCATTTTCAGGAGCGTGCAAGACCAGTAGCTTTGAAATCTTCCTAAACATATCGACTCCATTGTATTGCTTACGTTTTACGTTAAAATTCAACATTTAATCAAATTAAAACTAAAGAAATAGTTTGTACTTAGCGCAGACAGTTATACTGTTTACATGCCTATGTAGATGACAGCCGACATCTCTTTTGGAACTTGCTTTATATGCAGAAAATAGAGTCACAAGCTGCTTACCTCAGCAGGCCTTCCTGACTTCTCACAAAGACCACTGAAGATCACCAATGGCGCACAAATACTTTAATAAGAATTCTCAATTTGTATACACAGTTTCATTCTCAAGTTTACACAGGGAGACTCAGGTTAAGGCCTTTAGTAACCACCAGTAAGTTAAAATTCATATATTATGCATTAACCGTGTTTTAGCGAAATTCAATGCAATTCAGACGTGCCGACAGGCTTGTAAGGAGCTACAATGATTTATAAAACAGTTCAAGGTGTCGGATTTACCTGCCACGAGAACAGATCACAAAGCGCAACAAAACCCACATTAAGAGTTTATTATGGGTGTGTGTGAAGACACAGGGGGTTTGTGAGGGCAGCCTCTGAAAGGCAGGTGGCAGAGAGCGAGCAAGAGGCAGGAAGTCTGCTTTTAAAGGGAGCTCCACGCATGCGTACAGGGGCTTACATAGTCCCACAGCGCATGAGCATAGTTTACATAAGGTCATAAGACCCTGGGCTGTCTAAGAGTTTTGCCAGAATACTGACAGCTAAGCTCAGCCTTAGGACCCTGGGAGCTGGGTAAGCCTTTTGCCTGAATACTGACAGCGAACGCGCAGCTGTAGGACCCTGGAAGCGGCTAGAAATACCGGAAATGCTAATAAAAGGCCCTTCTAGTTCTATTCCTTGCTCATCATTCCCTATCAAAACCCACTTTTCTCTGTACTCCACATTCTTTGGAGAGGAATTATTACTTCTTACTTCTCTCCCCGTGCAGCCACATGATCATCTCATCCCAGCCTTTTTTCTGCCTTCTTTTCTCCTGCACTGTAGTTAATCCACTCAGACAATGGCCTCTCCCTGGAAGACCAGCACCAACAAACACGCTCCTCACCGCCTTCCTGTCCACCTCCACTTCCTTCCCGTTTACTCTGTCACTGCAACCCAGGGAGCATGCAGTCAACTGCATGTGGACTCGGTGCGGAAAAGTCATCTGATAAACTGGGCAAAGTGAACACAGTCTCAGAAACAAATTCCAAGTGCCCTGCCTGACCTCTGAAGTTAGTTACTAAAAATGCTTCACTCTTTACATCTCATCACACACACACACACACACACACACACACACACACACACACACACACGAAACATGTTCCTTCTTACCCCAAACTGATCTAAGTCCTTCCCTGACTGCTCGGCACCAGGGCAGCTGCTCAGTCTCCTCTGCAGCCCTGAGCTCTATTAATGCTTTGCCAGATAATCATGTGTTGTTGATCTGTTCTCACTCCTCCACACGCCTGTCTCCTGCATACCAGCCAGATGTGTTCCCATGGCAAAGAACTCTCTCTCTCTCTCTCTCTCTCTCTCTCTCTCTCTCTCTCTCTCTCTCTCTCTCACACACACACACACACACACACACACACACACAGTGACTAAAATGGCTATGGATATGGTAGTCCTTTCTCAACAATCACTTGAACATTAGCATTCTTTTTTATTGAATATATCTTAATTTTTTTCATCCTCAAGAACTTCTTTTGATTTTTTTAAATCTGCCTTTATTACTTTTACTCAAGAAATGTCTATATATTCTGTATTACTCACTTTGGTTACTTTAAATTTAATTTAATCTTTGACATTTTACAAATTGCACATGACCTTCAGAATCGGAACGAGAAGGAGGAGGCATGGCCTTCCAAAGCACCTCTATGCCATTTTCACACACTGAGCAACCAGTGTTGGAAGAGGTTACTAATGCGCCCTATTCCTATCTCTCAGATTGATTAAATGAAGGAAAAAACACGATGTTTAAATTAAAAGAAGACGTTTTAATACTTTAAAATTTGAATTTTTGTCTGAAATAATCTACTCAGATGAAAAGCAAGCAATCAGATTTAGATTTCATCTTACTTCTACCCTTGAATCAGCTCAGGGTAAATGATAGACTATAAGAATAGGAACTTTGAAAAGCTTTAAAACACAAGGTCTCGAGACAGAGTTAACCCGAGTCACACCTCTGAGTTGAGGTGATGGGTCAGATTCTTTCCTGGCACAACTTTAGAAAGCCATCAGCTGGCCCACCACAACAGAAATTCTCTCAGGGCCAGGCTGTCTGCTCTTGGGAAAAGAGGCAGATACAGCAAAGAAATTACCTGTAACTCTAAAAGCCCTCTAAAAGCACCACATATCCTTCTCTGCTCCAAAAAGCAGTGTTTACATCAACCGAGGAACTTAATTGCTAAGGCTACATCGATCTAAGATGATGTGAAGGTGAATCATTAAGGATCTAACAGTCCTGTGTTACCTGGGCTGGGCATGCGTCTCACAAGTGCCCTTTCCTCAGACTCATAAAGTTGTTGGGTATCACTAAGCCTTTAGCTTTTCCCAAATACACATTACAATCCATAGCAGAAAACTATGTGAAAAAAGGCATATGAACTTATGACCAGACTCCTAGAAGAACAAACCTTCTAACAAAGTGTAAAATCCAGACTGTGTATTAGATGGCACAGTTCCTAAAGCAAGCCTGATACATGCTCTCAAAGGTCAAAAGACAGATATTAGTAATGTGAAATTGGAAGAAATCTTTAAAAGGAAATGAAAATGTTAGTTTCAGAAAACAGAACAACGATGAAGATAGAGGATAAAAACAGCTGAGAAACGAGCTAGTGCTCTGCTACATTGAATCAATCAACTCTTTCTGAAGAGAGCATGAAAGGGAGATAAGATGTAAAACAGTAAAGAGAAGCTAAGTTACGTGAAGGAGAGAATGGGAGCTACCGTGGAATGTTGATATGCTAGCAAAAGACAATGTAATGTGGAAGTAGACATAATGGAACATGAGACTCAGACGTGGTGGCCCAGCCTGTAATCCCAGCACTTGGGAGGCTGAGACACAGGAATACTATGAGTTTGAGGCCAGCCTGGGCTACATAGTGAATGAAAAGACAGCCTGAGCTAGTGAGAGTTTGTGCTCAAAAAGCAAATATATAAATCAGAAAATTCTAAATGTTCCATACTGAAAATCCAGTGTCAAACCCACATCAATTTTGAATAATAACTTTGCATACAAGAAAGCAATGAAGTGGTATTTTGGTGTATTTAAAGAAATAAATTTTGAATTTTAATATTATACAGTATTTCTCTTAAATGTGAAGCATTTATTCCTACTTTCATTGAGGTTAGCTATGGCCCTGTGATTACACTGGCCTAAGGAAATGGATAGCATATACCACTGCCAGATCTAGCCCATCAAGGTTAGATGTGATTCTTATATTCTCCTGTGCTGGCCAACATTGACATTTTGGCAAATTTGGAGCCTGTGAGTTGGAGATAGCATTGGCATGCTGTCCTCTCCAGAGAGAGGCAAGCGTTCTTTGTGTGAGATAGCACGCGTTTTCTATTCTGCTGTCATAAATCCTAGGACAATTCAGCTGCCGTGATATCACCTTAATACAAAGAATTTTGTGTTCTGATGAAGGAAGAGTCAAAGAAGATGGGAGGTGCATACTTATAAATGTGCACCTAATCATCTGCTTTCAGCAATCACAAAGCTGCAGAAAAATAGAGAACACAGTAATTATGCCTGGAGATTTTAGCCTCTTCCACTTTAAACTGAGGATGAAACAGACACAAAGCAAGCAGAGACACGATCAATAAACTTGAACTGCAGATTATTGCGAACCTTTGTTAAACATTATGCCTGGCAGACAATGTTGACCCTTCTCAGACACACAGATTATTTTATGAAGTGCATGAGAAAGCTCCCGGCGGTCTCCAGTTCAATTTCTGACACACTGAGATGAAGGAATACAGATTCTAATGCAAAAAATTATATTTTAAAGCCCAATACGTCTGCACTCTTTCTACTTACAACTTTAGGAATTTATTTTTTTACAAGCCTCATAAAGTCAGCCAGAAACTACTGCTTTTCTGAAAATACTAAACTAGACTGCGAGTAACTATCTCTTGGAAGGTTATAAAACTCCCTCTAAGAGTGTCATAACCTACACTTCAGGAAGAAGTGTTTGGTGGATACGTTAATTTCTTTAAGGTTTAATGAAAACTCTTATATTTAATCTTAAGTTTTAACATCTGTAATTCTTTCCAAAAAAGTACTTATGTAACATAGGGTTTAAGGTGAAGCAACATGATTTTACATAATAATTCCACATTTATGGCTGTTTTGCAATGTAATTGCAGCGAATTGAGCTAATCATGCACTTTTCCCTTACAGTACAGCATCATTTTATGTCTAAATAAGAGCACTCTGTTTTGTGTCTGTGTTTTCTTCAGTCCTGTTATTTAACTACCTACCTCATCCATGTTAACAAATGTGTTTATTTTGCATATTTTCCTTGCATATGGTCCCATACAATCTTTATTATGTTTTGTACTTATTTTAATTTAAATAAATATGTCCATGCTTTGTTAATATAGTTCACATTTTCTGTGATCTTGCTGTCTTTAAAGTTCTTGCACATTGGCATGAGTGCATCTACTCTGTGGTGTTTAACAACTGCAGAACAAGCCTCACTATGATTCTATTGGATTTAAGCTGTCTAGTCCTCCCTGAGGGACACTCCAGATTCTTCCATTGACCACCTTCACATGTGGTCTTGGACAAGTTATGCATTTGTGCATCCTCTGGAGGGCCTGGATAAAGATAACTCCTCACAATCAGGTGGGTTACAGAGTGTGTGGCTGTGAGAAGTTACTAAGTGCTTGATACATCCTTGTTGTCCATGCCTAGCAATCACTGTGCCCACATCTTACCGACACTTAGTGTCATCCAGCTTTCTAACTTGGAGCAATCTTGTGGGTTTTAAGTAACACTTCATTGCTATTATAATTACATATCATTCATTACTTCTAATTCTGAACATGAAAGTTTGGCTCATCAAGACATTACATCTACCATATCGTTATTCAGGATGGTTTATAATACAGGAGACAGAAGGGTTGAGGAACAATCTTAATCTGAGAGATAAAAGGAAACTCACAAAGCCAGACTCAAGAAGACAATAATGGTAGTTGTGTGGGCTCACCATCTGACATCATCCATCAGAGAAGTGTGGGTCCTCCTGCATCTGCTGCCTATCTGTAGGTCTGCACACAAAGGCAAATTCTTTTCCATCATTCTCCCTTCTTACCAGGCCAGCATGAGAGCATCTTTGCCAGGTTGCAAATATATTCTAGAGTAGACAGTCTGGGATTGGAAAACAATGTTTTACAGCTGTTTGGGACTGATAGATGCTCAGGACTTGGAGACAAATTGTGGATATTCAACAGTGAACAAGTGATGTACACTACGCATTTGTGAGCATTTCCTAATTATTCATTTACTTGCCGGGGAATTGTGTTATCTATGTTCTTTACAATGGGTGTCATTCTTTAGGCCAGTATCTTTAATGCCAACTCAGAGGACACTGCATTGAGTTGCTTGCCCTACGTCGCTCATGGACTAGAATGCTGAAGAAATATCCATTTACCAGGTATATTAAGTTCCAGTAAAGAATGTGGAAACCAACTCAGTATTTCATCAGAGGAAATGCGATACAGGAAATGTCCTACATAGGTGCTGAAAAATCTGAGAGAACAAAAGAGAACAGAGAGATGGTCCAGGCATTAGTAATATAGAAAATCGTTTATGGCCTTTAGAGCTGATGAAACAAAATGAAAGAATGAAAGACAAAATGCATTCTGAGTCAATAACAATAAAAATTAGGAAAGTGTCATGGGGGACTTCCAATGTGGAGGAAGGGCTTTGTGGCCAAAGATGAACCTTCTGAGGCACTATAACCCCTTCCAAGAAATGTTACTAGAGACAAAAGCAAAAGAAAATCAATCCCCTTTTGTTAGTACGACAGGCCCATAGCGTTGAGGAAATTGGCTCAGACCAGTTGCCAAGGCATGCACATAACGTACTTCCTTGTGAGCCAACCTGGAGTCTGCCTGAGGGCCTAGCAACAGGTGCTGTTGGAGTTCCTGGTCACTGTGTGAGTTCCTGATCCTGTGAAGTCTGCCTGAGGGCCTAGCAACAGGTGCTGTTGGAGTTCCTGGTCACTGTGTGAGTTCCTGATCCTGTGGAGTCTGGCTGAGGGCCTAGCAACAGGCACTGTCAGAGTTCCTGGCCATGCCCAGCCAATGAGGGACAACCATGCAATGCCACCAGATTGCAACACAGACTGGGTACTTGGAGGAGGGTATATAAGGCCTTCCCCATTATTAAATAAATGAGCTTGTTGTTTGCCTTCAACTGACTCCCTGTGTCTGTGCCGTTGATGCCGTGCCTTCTCACCCCCTCCCCTAAGGGAGCCATTAGGATGCGGCAACCACTCTTCACTCTGATTTTGCACCAGAAAGGCTTCTGTAAGACTCTCAAGTAATCACATGACCATCTTAGAAAGAATGGTAAAGGAAACCAAGCTCAGTTCTCTCTTTCCCACTAGTGCATTACTAATTATACAGAATAATAGGTTTTACTGTGATATTTTCACACATGCAGATAAATATGTGGCTAATACCTATCTTACAAATGTTTGTAAAAAGACAACTGGACAAGAGAAATTGAGCAACATTTTTTGTAGACTCATGGCTCCAATACTACAGAGGACAATAGAGAGGTACAGGAGTAGAGCCAGGAGATGATGGGCAATGGTGGGCACAGGAAAAAATGAATACTTGTTTCTGGACTTGGCATAATTGCAAAAGAACAACTCTTATACTTACTTAAAAGATTTTGTATTTTTGTCTGTACTGAAAACCCTTTGGGGATGTGGAACAATGACATGAAAAATGAGAATAGGTACAAAAACTGTCAGCATTTATGTCTTAATAGACATAAAGAAAATGAAATGAATAATTTTAAGTATCTGAAGAAAATGTTCTTGAACACTCTAACTCCCAATTCTACTTGGCAGACTATGTGAAAATGCAGCATCTATACAGTGATATTAACACATGTTCATGATTTGGTTTTGTGAGATAATGTCAATCATTCAGAAAACTATTAACAAAACTTCTAAGAATTTTCTTACTATGACACGTGGCAAATTCAATTATTTTTGTGTGAGATGTATTTGTACTCATGTGTATATGTATGTGGTTATGTGTGAATGTGCATGCATACATGTGGAGGTCAGAGGTCAATTTTCTGTGCCCTTCCACAGGAACCATTCAGTGCATTTTTTGAGGCAGGGTCTTTCATTGCCTTGAAGCTGGTGGGGCAGACTAAGCTGGCAGCCAATGAGCTCCAGGGAACCTCCTGTCTCTATGATCCCAGTGCTAAGATTTTAATGTGAATGCTGGGGACTGAACTCAGGTCTTCATGGTAATACTTCAAGCATTTTGCTGACTGAGACATCTCCCTAATCCTGTAAGGATTGTCTCAAAATCTTTTATTCCATTGCCATTATCTTAGAATTTAGGCCAGAACATGGATTTATTGCAGCCAATGGTAAAGTACTGAGCACTAGCTGATTGAAGGCTTAAAAAATGTTTGGTGGTTAGGTTTGCCCTCTTCCATTTGTGCTATCACCTGAGAAGGATGGTTTGTCTAACCCCCTGGCTTTGAATATGATGAAGTGATGTGATGTGAAGCCACCCCATTCAATTTGTCCAAAGAAGACCCATATTCCATCACCCAACACAGACAGCCTGCAGATGTTTAAGTGAGTCCCATGGACCATGGTGCTAACATTTGGGCCTCATCTAGATGAATGACTGCCAATTGCTCTGAGTAAAGCAAATACTTTCTTTGCCTAATACCAGGATTTTATGGTTGTCTGTTGCACAGCCTTGTTTAAACATTTCAGATCATAAAGCATGATAAAACATGAAATCATGTAGGACAAAAACTCCCTGCAGAATATAAACATCAACTATAAAGAGTCCAAATTACATAGAGAGTGCTTTATAAAAAATAAACTAACTAGCAAGTATGGAGAATTAATTCATTTTGAAAATGTAAGAAATTCCAAATATCATTCAAATAAAAGAATATTAGAGAGTAAATAAAGTTATATTTCTAAATTTCTGGGAGGCAAGTTAGACTATATGAAAATAATCTGGTGAACTTTGTCAGTTAACACAACAGCACACATTTATGTAAGGTGGTTACAAAACTCTTGGAGATTTAAAAAACAGAAAAATGAGTAGAAAGCAATATGAGAATGACTTAAATAAGATACAAAAATCAATTAAGCTGTATTTATTGTAACACAGTGTATAGCACTTTGTATTTCTTGTGTGTGTCCTTTAAACAGCTTTATAAAGACATCAGCAAAAATAACTTCATTACTACACTCTCTCCTGTTACTGAGGGAAAGACTAGAATTTGAAAAGTCATTAGCAAAGAAAATTGAACCACTATGCGATATAAATGGAAAATTAAAGTCACAGATAGTAACATGCCAATTCTATATTGCAAACAAGATACCCTTTAGAGAGGTATACATGCAAATTTTATGATTTGGTACCAATTGGGCATGATTTTTTTAAAGAAAAGTTAATATAAAGCTAATTTGAACAAAAATTTGTACTTAACTAATTTGTACTTGCTGTCCTTAGAAATGCTTAAAGGAATAGAACTATTTTTTTAAAAAAAGATACAATTTATGAAAATATATCATTGGAGCTAAAATCATTGATGGTGAGTTATTAAGCAGGGCTAACAGAGCATTGGAAGATACTTTAGCTATATGGTTTTTAATTATCTGTTTTATTTTAATTATGTTTGTTATAATTATACGCATGTGTGCATGTGCTTGTGTGTGTGTGTGTGTGTGTGTGTGTGTGTGTGTGTGTGTGTGTGAATGTGCACATGAGTGAAGGGGCCCACATAGTCCAGAAAAGGGCGCAAGATCCCTTTAATCTGGAGTTACAGAGGGTCATATGCAGCTCAGCTTGCATGCTTGGAACTGAACTCAGGTTCTCTGCTAGAACTGCAGGAGCTTTTCACTATTGAACCATCCTTCTAGTCCCTTGTAATGTCAGTTTATGTTTGATCCAAAATTTAATTTTAAAGTGAATTTGTTTTTCACATTATATTATTTTACAAATTTTATTATTTTAAGAAATAGATTAATGATTCTGATAAACATTCTCACTTTTCATTATTCTAAATATTGCTTAAAAGTTATGAGGAGTGTGAATTAGTCCTGCTATGATACACAAATTTCACAACTAAATGCACTAAGCATAGGAAACGTGTTGGTGATGTACATGACACATCATTTTGACAAATTATTCTCTTTATTGACATCTAGTGGCCTTCTTTTTCTCTTCTATATACTTTTGGTTTGAAGTTTGCTATTTCAGATATGAGAATGTCTATTCTAGCTTAATTACAGCTTCTATTTGCTTGATCAGTTGATTTGCAACCATTGACTCATTCTTTGGATGTCTTTGATAGTTAAGTGTGTTTCTTTAAGACAACAGGTAATTAGAAATTGTCTTTTAATCCAGATAGTTACTGTGGATCACTTAATTGATTAGTTGAAGTCATTTGCAGTTAAAGTTGTTATTAATCAAGTTTGTTATTCCCCATACTTTATTTTCTGGTTAGTCGAACTGATCAGTGTTTTTCTTCATCCCCTATGTTAGTATCAGAGGCTGCTGGGTTTCTGTCTTGGCTCTGATATGTTCAGCTCATCCTCTCATAAAATGAATTCTTTCCTGTCCTCTTGTGAAACAAATTAATCCAGAGTGTTCTTCCAGAGAGAAATTCCAATATTCACTCCTGACACAATTCCTATGTCTGATCTCTTCAGGCTTTGAGTTAAAACTTCATTTGCAGTGCTTTGGGAAACAGCCTATCCATTCAGAGCATCTAACCGAAGCTTGGAGGGAATTTCAGTTCATGAGCTAATGACATGAACAGACTGTTCTCAAAGATGAGATACAAATAGAAACAAACACACAAAAAAGGTGTTCAACATGCTTGGCCATCAGGGAAATGAAAACTGTAACTATACTGGAATTTCATCTCACCCCAGACAAAATGGCTGTCATAAAGAAGACAAATATCAACAAACCTGGTGATAGTGCAGGGAGAAGGGAACCCATAAGCACTGATGGTGGGGATGTAAACTAGTCTAACCAATGTTCAACTCAATACGGAGGTGTGTCAAATATCAAAAATGAGCTTCAATATCATCCAACTATATCCCTGTGGGACTCTAAGTCAACACCCCACAGAGGTACTGTACATCCATGCTCATTGCAAGACTGTTCATTCTGGAACATGACATGAAAGCAGAAGGGAGCCTGGGGGAAGGAAGAGGAGAAGTGGGAAAAAGTAGACGGGGGAGGGGGAGGGTAAAGGGGAAGGAGGAAAGGGGGAGGAGGAAGGGATGGAGTCAGTGTGGACCAAACATATGGTATATTTGGAAGAAATTATTTATAAAACCCAACGTTATGTATAATGAATATATATTATTTACAAATTCTTAAATCTATCCTACATTGCTAAAACACAAATCCAGCAAGATAAACACTGCAGCTATCATAGAGAATTCTGTCCATGAAATGAAATGACTATTTTAGGATTATTATACTCTAGAGATATGCTAAAATCTTTGACTTTCTGATTGTTACAATTTTATATTCAAAAATACTTATATCTCCTAGAATTATTTCTTGCTCATAAATGTTATATGATAATTACATGTAATTTATGTAACTAGTATCTAATAATATATCAATTTAAAATATATTTATTTTAAGAAAATGCTTTTTAGTAATGTCTCTCAAAGGTGTAATATATGATAGAAGTTTCCAGAACAATTTCTACAGTTATTAGAAATTGTTCGCTTTGTAAACATTTTAAATTATTTTTTGGAATATTCATGCATATATGTAATGTATTTTGATCATATCACCCCTTATCTCCAACTGCCCCAGGATTACCTATTACACCTCTCTTCCAACTTCATGTCTCTTAAAATGTTTTAAATGTATTTGTTTCCCACCCACTAAGTCCATTTGACGCTGTCCATAGGTGCATGGACATGTGGTCATCTACTGGAGCGTGGGGGACCAACAGAGGCCACACTTTAAGAGGAAGTAAGCCCTTTTCTCCTAGCAGCCATTAACTGCTGTAGCTGCTCAGCTATAGGTGAGACATCAGAAACCTCTTCCATCACCATTAGAATTCATAACTGGCCAGGTCTTGTGTGGGTCTTTTGAGTTTTGCTCACTGTTGTTGTGAATTCATATGTGCCAGAGCCAGGCCATGGCCAAGGGATGCATTTGATAGCAGCCTTCCATAACCTCCAGCTCTTATATTCTTTCAGCCCCCTCTTCTATAATGTTTCCTGAGCATTGGAATAAGGAACGGTTGGTCTAGGTTAGCCGTGTAGGCTGAGCACTCACCATTATTCATACTCAGCACTTCAAACAGAAACATGTATCTGTGTTGACCACTGCCCAGTGAACCTAGAAGTTTCTCTGACCAGAGTTGCATATATAAAAATTAATCTTTACACATCTATTTATACAAAAATTAATATTTAAAAGACAGTTTGACAACATGACTATTTAGAAAAACAACATCAAAAGGAAGGTCATATCCAGCATTGGACCCTGGATGCTGTAACCAATCTACTAGGTAAAATGTGCCTATTGGTCCAATATTTACAAGACTTCATAGAGATAGCCAACTGATTGTATTTGGGGTGCTCTCCGTACAAAAAATTTATGCCTGGTACAGTAAACATGGTTAAAATTAAAAAAAAAACCACATAGCTTGGGTACTTGTTTGATTTTTAAGAAACATTACTTTTTCAATTCAGTTTAAATTAAAAATGAAAACTCATTTTGGAGAAGCTGATGTTCTATAGAAGGAAAGAACTTGGAATGGAACCAGTTTTTCTACGCAAACAATCTCCCACTGGACAACACCGCTAGCCCTGAAAGCAATCTACAAGAGTTTGAAACAATACCTGGGACAGCAATCAACAGGCAAGATGTCCAGGGACTCTTTTGGGCTGCAGAGTAACTCGTCTCTGTTTCACTGAATTCTTATTTCCAAATTTGTTCACTGTACTGGATTCTTATGGGCCTTCATGCATGAGGTGACGGCCAACTGAGTTAAGTAAGGACATTTGCTGGACTCCTTGTCTCATCCCGAAGTTACTAAAGACAAGCTACCGCTAGTCCAGTTTGGAACAGCTGAGGGGTAATGATTTGAGGACCCCTGAGCAGGAGCTGTGAATGTCCCTGGATAGCCCAGGTTAGCTGTAGCACAAATGACTCCAGTTATGCTACATCTACTCAAATGGGTCTTCTTTCTGTCATGTATTACAGAGAAGTCACCATGCCCTGCCTAACACCAGGATTTTCAGGCTCAGCATTGGTTGGGTCACTGAGCTCATTGAGCTCATAGATACTCTGCCCCTACTCCTCTTCCATTTTTTCATTTTCAGAGGATTATGGCAATAATGGGGCTCATCTTATATTAGAAATCCAAACTTCCTGAAAAAATATAACATAAACAAAATAGGATTTTTATACATACAATTACTTTTGACATCATGGATCACATGTAAATGTCCTCAGGATCCCTCAGATGTGCAGTAGACTGTGCCTTTTGAAGGGCTGACTTTCATTATTCAGTTTTTCCTCTCAGTTGTTTTGAGAATAAAATGGATTCTCATGGGGAAAAAGAGCTTGGACTGAACACCAAGAGCAGCTGCTGCATGGGTAGTGGGAGAGAGGAGGTCAGCCAGCTGAAGTTCAACATCACACTTAGAATTGTATCGGTGCTCTCAGGCCTTACACAATTACGCCTGAGTATGCACAAAGTAGAATTGGAAATTACCATTTCCATAAGGATTTTGTAGAACAGAGAAGGCTTGTTGTCTCTGATGGCAACAGTTGGTTGTCAACTTGGCTAATCTGGAATTAACTAAAAAACCCAAGCATCTGGGTACACCTGTCAGAGATTTTCTTTACTGAGTCATCCAAAATGGAAAGACTCACCCTAAATCTGGATCTTTTGAGGTAAGGAGATTCATTTTAAATCTGGGCCAAACTGTCTGCTGGCAGACTATATAAAGGACATGAAAGAAGAAAGTGCTTTCTCTCTGCCTGCTTGCCTTCCCTCTCAGTGGCAAGTGGATTCTTCCACTGGAATTAGAAACTTCTTCTTCAGGATTCCAGCATATACTGAAAACCAACTGAGATATCCAGCCTTGTGGATTCAACAACTATTAGACTCATGGACTTTCCATTGGAAGACAGCCATTGTTGGAACAATTGGACCTGTAAGGCACTATAATAAATCTTACGGACATCAAGAATGCATCTACATGTAGCATGATATCTTTACAGTCGTGGCTTCACGTGGGATGCTGCTAGAGAGTCTTCATAGCAGCTTCTTGAGATTTGAAATAGTGTAAAAGACACTGTATGATGAGGTAGATTCTAAAGCTGGGGATATATATGACAGATCCTGAGTCCATCTCTTTGTTATTCACAACTGGAAAGAATTAATGCCTATGTACTGTCAACTCACACATTTTTCCTTTCTTTTAATTTCAAGACTCCAAAAAATTTGGTTGATATACCAAATGTTTATTATTTCAAGATCAACACTTTCACAGTTTCAGCAAATTTGCATTAGATAATTACAGTGCTGCTCTCTTCTTTTTCTAGTTGGTACCAAGCAAGATTACAGTACCTTCCACTTACCAGGAAACAAAGCAGAAAATGGACCATACCCACTTGATTATTTCCCCCCCTAGAACTGGCTCTTATAATGAACCTCAAATTGTTCTTTTTCCGGGCAGCAGTCACTTGGGTTTCCTGGCAACAGTCACTTGGGTTTCCAGGTATTTTCAAGCCTAAATGGTAAAAATCCCTACAGGGGAGTCCTATGCAGCCACAGGATGCATCAAGTGGCAGCTCACAGGATAGCTCTCTCCCCTACGAGACAAGAACAACCGTGTCTTAGCCTTGGATTTACTCATCTACATTGCTGAAAGCATCCAAGTTGTTTCAATTTTATGGTAATTTCCAAAAGCAAAGGAGAAAATGTGTTGCCAAGGAGACTTGTGGTGTTGTAGAGAGGAAAGAGGAGCAACGATGCCTGTGTCTGTACATCTGGTGTGTTTCCTGCCCCTCCATGCCCACACACCCACAGAAATTCACAGAAGCTTCCCAGAAAGACCAAGATAGCATGAAGACATTGCTCAATTATCCATGGTCCTCAGATCAGATTTTGTGCCAACCCATCTCCATCCAGCAACTTGACATATGCTTTAAATAATTTCTTTGATGGTAATAAGAAATCTATCAGAATGAGTAAGCAGTCGTTACAATTTTCACTGTACATGTGGAAGATAATTTCCTTAATGCCATGGAAAGATGGCAAGGAATGTGGAAGAAACCTATTGGTTTTCACAAGAGTTATCTTGAGTGTCCAGAAAAGCACTCTTTAGCACCACTGTGTCCTAGAAGATCATGGTGGTCCTCCACAGCCATCAGACTATTTGATTGCTTGTAACTGCACCTTAAATGCTGCTTCATTAATTCATCTTGTATAACCTCCATCATTTGAAAACCCGAAGTTCCTAGGAACACTGAAACATACTAGCAACACCAAGTTATACAGCACAGGGCAAGAACTTCACTGAATACCCAACTAAAAGGTGGGAGATACAAAGGATAATGAAAGCTGTTTTTACAGCTGACACTCAAGTAGAGTGTTTGTCCAAAGCGGCCCAAAGCATCAGATTCACAGGTAAATCTGAAAGCACAATTCAGAAGTAAAACCAATGATCCAGATAAATGACTTGTCCCCAGCTTCAGATCAATGACAGAGGCACAAGTGACAGGTTAGACAAGGAGAATGGCACGCAATGCCAGCTAAATACTCAAGTCACACACATGTACAGCATGGAGGCTGTAGAGTGCCTTGGGGTTATCAGATGAGTCACGTGGGGCAGGAGGATTGACTTTGATCACAACACTCACAGTCAATCAAGAGTGAGGTTTGCCAGGTGGTGGTGGTGCATGCCTTTAATCCCAGCACTCTGGAGGCAGAGCCAGGCGAATCTCTGTGAGTTCGAGGCCAGCTTGGTCTACAGAGTGAGATCCAGGACAGGCACCAAAACTACACAAAGAAACCCTGTCTCGAAAAAACAAAACAAAACAAAAAAAAAGGAGTGAGGTTTAAGTATCTTTAAAGTTTAGTCAAACACAAATTAATCCTATTATCTTTTCAAATTCTCTCTTGCTCTGTGAAAGGTCTCTCTGCACATTAGTCATTTGGGTTCTGATGAATCAAGACTGAAATACTCAAGTCACTTAAAATTCCATGATGATGATGATCCTGTGATTAACCTATTCAGACTTGAAAGTAAGTTATTTGAGAAACTGGAGTGTTTTGCTTAGCCAGCTTCACCACACTCATTAGTTATCTCAGGAACAGCATTGTGAGCCCTTATCCCAATAGCTCAGTTAGTGCATTGACAGCAAGCTTAGGACTACTCAGGGTTCTCTCCAACTGCACGCTGCTTGACTTTACATTACACTGTTAAGTAAATTTTCAATAGAAAACTGAGTTTCTCAAAAAGTGAGTCACTACCCACATCCAAAATTAATTAGACCACATCATGCACTAGCCTCTCAGCCTCTCAGTTTATCCTGCTCACAGGATCTTGTGGTGCTAAAAGAGCATGTGCATAATATGGTATATGATAGATACCCATGCCCTTCACAAATAGACTCCCCTGAAAGGACTTTTTAATCACTAGTTTTGTAACTGTAGTTAATATGTCAAAGGCACTAGACTGAATCTTCGGGGACCATTTTCTATCTATTTTAAACTTGGCAATATTTTTAAAAGGGAAACAAACCTATAGCCTGAATAAAGTTATTAGTTCAAGAAAATGAATGGACCATTTAGTAAATGCATGCATTAAAATATATGTGGAGTCGCTAATGCTTTTGCTCTGCAGGTATTCAAGGCATTAGAGTGGTGTTTGAAATATATGAAGCCCTCAGGATGAATCTCTCCCATTGCAAGGACTGAAGTCACTATGGGTGTGTTTTAACTTGTCAACTCTGACAAGACTAAGGTCCCTCACTCAGTCACACCCCCAACATACATAGAATAGCTATAAAGAGGAAGATGCATATATTTAATCTTCACATGATATGGCAATGCTGACAGTTCTGCTGAACTCTGGTTATCATTTGATGGGTCAGCCCTTCAGTTCATGTACTCATAACAAGTGTGCCAGCAGTGACAGGGCTAGCTATTCTTTTACAGGTGTGACTTTCATTACTGAATTTCAAAGAGCTTTATGAGCTTGTCCTTTCTCAAAATTTTACTTGACAATGATGATTGTTCATATTTTAAGGATTAAATGGGATTGACTATGGTTAATATGAATGTGATACATATAAGTTGCTTTATTATTATTTAATTTTGAGACAGAGTCTCATGTAGCTGAAGTTGTCCTTGGACTCACTATGTTGACTCCGAACTCCTGATTACAGCCCATGGGAGGACCGGTTTAAATCTTTTATTCCATAGAGTCATTACATTTTTATCCTTTTAGGTTATTTATACCTTTTTACTGTATGTTGAATATTCTTTGCCTAGAGTACTCCAATTAGTCATTTAATACCTTGGTCAAATATCATCCTTTCTCACTATAGACTTAGTTTTTTCAGTTCTTAGTATGTGAGCATCTAGTAGGTATTATCACATGCTCTTGTGTCTAGATGTAGCTACAATGACTTATACCTTACAGAAAGTTGACTGTTTCGTGACATTGATACTTTCTGTCATGGAAGAACATGCCTCTGAGATTTTGTCATTTATCTTTTATAGAAGCACATGTGTAGCCTGAAGTTTTCCTGTGTCGCACAGCTACCCAGTCCCAAATAAACACACAGAGACTTATATTAATTACAAACTGTTTGATCTTTGGCTCAGGCTTCTTGTTAGCTAGCTATTACATCTTAAATTAACCCATTTCTATTAATCTATATATTGCCACGTGGCTGTGGCATTACTGGTCTGCTGGCATCTTGCTCCTTGGGTGGCTAGATGGTATCTGCCTTGACTCCGTCCTTCTTTTTCACTATATCTCTCTTGGATTTCCCATCTGGCTATAACCTGTCTTGCCATAGGCCATAGCAGATTCTTTACTAACCACTGGTAGCAACACATATTCACAGCACACAGAAAGACCATCCCAAAGCATACATGCTTTCTTACATAGTGTCTTTATCATTTTCACTTATTGGTCTTTTGGCTAAAATAAATTGTGGTACCTACCATTCACTTTTGAATAAGTATTTATTATGTTTTAGACATAGAAGATAGTAATATGAGAAAGACAAGTAAATGGCCTAATTTCTCAGTTTGTGATACAGAGGGTGGACAAAAAAAGGGGGGTTGATACACCCTACAATGGAAGCATATAAGGACCAGCATGGCAAATATCACGGGAGTTCTTTAGTTTCTTCCTAATGCTGTAATAAAATACTCTGACCAAAGCAACTAAAGACAGACAGGTTTTACTTAGCTCATAGTTTCAGGTGACAGTCCATCATGGAATGTTAGTGTTCATCCTGCCTGCTCCAGTTTCTACAGTCCTGGATCTCCTTGTCATGGAATGGTCCCACCCATAATTATAGTCATTCCCACTCAGTTAAAACAATCCCTCACAGGTATTCTTAGAGGTTAGCTTTAATCTGGACACCCTCTCACAGGTGTGCCAATAGGGCATCATAGAAAACTGTGAGGGAAGAGCTGAAGAGGAATGTTTAGCCAGAGACCTGAAAGTCTAGAATAAGCTAATCATTTCTATCACGTTCCTTAGCTGCTCTGAAATATCTGCCTTCACATTTTCTCACACATGGCTGCTCAAAAATGAGTTTGAAGAAAAGTTGAAATATTAGTCTCATGTCAAAATGTCTTTGTGTGATAGATGAGTATGTAAAGGATTGTGAGATCTGCATTTGGCAAAAGATCCCTTAAATTTAAAATAATTACATATAAATTTATCTAAATCAAACTCAGTTTAACATGCTATACTTCATTTTAGTCAGTTTTGTATTTAATTAGGTAATTAACATGTCTGATCATTTTGCAACACTTTTACAGATTGCTGATTACAGCTGATAAATGAGCATTGTACTATGAATATTTAATTTCTTGCTTGTAACAATGGGAACTGCACATTTTTATAAAGTAGTTTATAGTGGCAAAGCTCTTTAAATCATCTTTCTCTTGTGGTTTATCACTATGTTTTGACACTCTGTCCTCACAGCATTTTCTTTAGCACTCACCACATTTACAGCTCACACTTGTAGCTCTAGTCATTTGTTGGGTTTTAGTTAATTACCTATGAGGGGATGAACGTCTCTGCACTGTTCAGTTCCTTTTTCAAAGTGGATCATAAAGGTAAATAGTAGCCGGTAATAGCAACACTCATATTCTTCTGATCTGAAATTCGCATCCTTATTTAAGATGTGTTCATATATATATATACACATATATACACATGTTAGCTTTGTTCAGGAAACTCATATAATATATATACATATTAGCTTTGTTCAGGAAACTCATATAATATATATGATATTAAAGTTATGTTATACTTGTATCAAGAATTAATTGATAAAAATATATCAAAATAATAGTAATCTTGAAAAGCTTATTGAGTAAGAAGAAATAGGAAACACACATTAGACACTCAAGACAAATATTCTCACTCATAGTGAAGTGAAAGATAAAATGATTCTGAGAGGTTCTGTTCCCACCTCCTTGAAGGGTTAGCCCTCCTGGGAGAAGTGATTACTTTCAACAGACGCACAGCAAAACTCATCCTGATGAAAAGTTAATTAGTGACACAAATGTCAGCTCCCAGGGTGAGTTCCATGATGGTAGCACTGCTCATCTGATGCATCAGCAATTCCAGTCACTCTTCTATGCAAAGCCACCAAAGAGCTGTGGGACAGGCTAACATTTTCATATAGGCTAAGATGGTGTAAACTCTGTGACATCGGCTGTCTAAGTAGGGCAAACACAGCAATGATGAATATGAAAGTCCAGAGATCTGGGAATAAAAAGACTTGGCTTCCATACAAAGATAGATTTCCCACTGTAGTAGAGGCTGACAATTCTAAAGATCAAGGTTCTGACAAATTCAGAATCCAAAGGGAACCTACCTGCTTTATAGATTCTGTTTCTCATTTTCTTGCTATGTAGCCAAGGTTAGCCTAGTATTTACAATCCTCCTGCCTCAGCATCCTGAGTTACTCACCAAGCATTTACAAGTAATATTAAGTCTCTGAGTGGTTATTCTGGAACCTGCAGGCAGGAAAGAGCCTTCTGTTTACACCCCACTGTATCCAACTGAAGGCTATCATATTACTCACTCACGAACACCACAATGGGTAAGGAGCTCAGGCCTCTTGTGCAGGAGCACAAATCATATCCATGATCTCCTCACCTATCAATGGTTCCTCATGCCAATACCACTACCTTAGACTTAAGCAAAAATTTCAATGTATGAATTTGTGAAAATATAGAGTTTTTTGTAAACAGGCAATGATACATAATTATCTATGTTCTGCCTTCTTTTAGCCTTTTCTTGTTAACCTTATATTTTAGCTTAGCCTAAAGATATTTGCTAAGGAAAGATGCATTTCCTTTTTGGCAAGAGATCTTGAAGCAGGAGATACAGAAATTTAAAACGAAGGGAAAAGGTTACAAGGAATGGCCAAGAAAACATCAAATAATATCAAAAATCTAAGAAATTTTATTTTTAAAATCAGTTTCCATGCTTGAATTACAAACACAAGCAACTATAAGTCTATCTGACCTCAAGTAAAGAACTGCATTGCCTTAAAAAACAAAGACTCATTTTTGGCATGTAAGCACTATTGTAAATGCTGTCAATCATAATAAAGGCGAGAAGAGCACATGAATCCATACAATAAAGATATTTACAACATTGTTTTTCATTAATTATCTGAATATAGAAGTAGTTTTGGACACTCAGAAACATGATAGCCACTATTATTTGAATGTGAAATGTCCCACACAGGCTCATGTATTTGAATTTTGTCAAATGGAGAAGTTTGGTTTATTTGACAACAGAGACTACCAGATAGTAGTGAGCTCCCCAACCTGGTGGCATGTAGTCTGCATCTACAGACACATGGGTACCCACCCATCTGGCAGTTTCTGTGGGGAGATTTTGTAATCTCTCACTCATGAGGCCTAGCTGGTAGAGGTGGGGTTATAGGTGAGATCTTTAGGGTTATAAGTCTTGGGGGTCCAAGCTTTTAATACACTGTCATTCAAACTCCACACTATAGCACTGTTAAATGAATATTCTTTACCTCCCAAGCTCCTGTCTAGTGATGGGAAGACTCTGTATGTGAAAAGCAGCATGTCTACTATAGTTTATACATAGACAAGAGAAGGAAATGAAGAAAACAAAATAAAGAGCCTACTCAGGGCCTGTAGCACATCACTGACCTTTATTTGTTAAGTCAAACATTTACACATGATGGTCACACAAAATTCCTCAAAGGAGATGGCAATGTGTCCATCTGAAATACATGGACAGTCTTTAACGTTAAAGGTAAAAACTAGTCTCTTCTTTGGCCAATTTTCTTTCTAACTAAAATACAAAGTAAAATAAATAACATACCCACTAAATTTGCCTGAGGAAATGCATTTCTATTCTTTTGACCTTGTTTCTGTTTTTTTTTTAATTTATTTTTAAAATGGCATTATTCTTTCTACTAAGCAGCATTTTGTTGAGACACTCTCTTATTTAAAGAGTTATTTTCTTATCTTCGATGACCTGAAATTGTACTGTTTGAATGCAGCTCACTTTAAAATGCTCTGCTCAACAGGAAATAGGAAAGCACTGAAATAACAAACAAGGAACAATAGTCACAGACTTGTCTCCCATGTTTTATGTTGATATGTTTGCTGTTCTTTGCATTCAAGTTTGAATACCTTCCTACTCGTGTTCTCCAAAAACAAAAAGTTGTGCATGTTAAGAGTTCATATTGGCAGAAGTCGTGCTTGTAGTGATGATGGAAAACCAATTGGAAAGAAGTCAAAGTTTCACTATTTGCAGACGATGATAGTATACATCAGTGACCCCAAAAATTCTACCAGGGAACTCCTACAGCTGATAAACACCTTCAGTAATATGGCAGAATACAAGATTAACTCAAAAAAAAAAATCAGTAGCCCTCCTATATACAAATGATAAATGGGCTGGAGAAAGAAATCAGAGGAACATCACCCTTAACAATAGCTACAAATGATATAAAATACCTTGGGGAACTCTAACTAAACAAGTGAAAAACCTGTATGACAAGAACTTTAAGTCTCTGTAGAAAGAAATCTACACTGTCAAGAGAAAGAACACATTCTCTTGAATTCAATAGCCAGCCTTTGGTGTTGGGAAGATGGCTCGGGAGGTGAAACATTTACCACACAAGTGTGAGGACTTGAATTCAGATTCCCAGAACATGTGTAAGCTGGTTCAGTGGAGCAGGTCTACAAGCCCAGGGTTCCTATCCTGAAATAGGCTGCAAAGACTAGAGAGCCCCCCCCCCCCCCCCCCCCCGCATCTTGGAGGTCAAGCAGCCTTGCTTATGCGGCAAAGGACAGGGAAGAGACTGATCCTGTGTCAAACAAGGTAGAAGGCAAGAACCAATACCCTCTCAGCTCCACATGCCACTGAGCATACCAGACACACACACACACACACACACACACACACACACACACACACACACAAAGCCTTTGTTTCCTGAGATATTGTTCATAAAAAGAAAGTTCATACATTTTAATACTTGGTCCCCAGTTGATGGAACTCTTTGGAAGGATTAGGAGGCACGACTTTGTTGGAGAAAGTATGTCACTGGGGATTGGCTTTGAGATTTCAAAAGTTCATGCCATTCCCAGTTTTTCCTCTTCCTCTCCCTCTCCCTCTCCTCCTCCCACTCCCTCTCCCTCTCCCTCTCCCTCTGCCTTTCTCTTGTGGATCAGATCTAAGCTCTCAGCTACTGCTCAGTGCCATGCCTGCCTACCTGATGCCATGCTTCTCACCACGATGATCACGGATTCTCTCTCTGAAACTGTAAGGCCCCATTAAAGTCTTTCTTCTATAAGTTGCCTCAGTCATGGTATCTCTTCACAACGACAGAAAAGTAACTATGACAGAAGTCATACAGAGAAGGATGGGTTTTAAATGTAGGTATCAGTAGCTCCAAATCCACATCTATTACCTAAAAAATTTATAATAAATGTTAATTTAAAAATTGGATGCAACCATATTTGATACTAATGGAACAAAGTGTAATAAGACACCGAGTGGGGAGACTACTTTTATTACAAACATCAAAGGAGACAATCTCCGAATTATAAAGAATTCCCACACATGAATGACCAAACATTTTAATGGATGAAGAAAACTTTCCCAAAGAGTTACATATGACACAGAAATATGCAACAAAGTGCCAGATATCATTAATGAATAAATGCAATTTAACATCATAATTGTATCCAGACATGAAAACTTTAAAAGCGTATCTATGTGGGTGCTGGCTACAAACTGGAAGCTTTGTACAGGATGGTAGGGTTGCTGTCAATGCACTCTCCTTGTAAAACTACATTCATACTCACTAAGCTAAGCACATATGTTTACTGCACCAACATCCCGATTCCTAATTATACATGCAACAGAGTGGTCCGCATATAGGTGCTAAAAGGTGTGTCAGAACCATTCATTGTGGTATTATTCGTGACACTCAAACTTACAGCTTCCAATGTATCATAAGTCCACAGAAAGCTGTAACTTAGAATGCCACCAAACTGTAAGACAACTGAAGGGAATATTTTATAAATCATAACTGTGCCTCAGTCATGCTAACCAAGCTCCAGCTGATCACAGGCTGCCATGACTTGCTATCCTCACAAGAGCAAATGCCTCATCATGGATGGCCAAGTACAGCAAATATCGAGGAGCTGTAATCCACTCCTCTTTCTGCCTATAAATGCTGCCTGTCCTGTTACTGGGGTCCCTGACGTTCTCTTGCTGACGACACTCTCTGATTCATGAATCACTCTTTGCTAAGATAAACTCTGCTACATTTAATTTCCCTAATGCTTTCCTTTTAACACAACCCAACAGTCTAGCAAAAGTAGAATATATTCAGGATTGTGCTTGTGGGTGGGAAGGTGGCCCACCAACAGCTGTGTGTGATAACATACTTAGATCACATATAATGACTCAGAGACCAGACAGAAAAGATCACACACTGTCCAATGCCATTTCTATCAAATCCAAAGAAGGATTAAATTAATCTCAACTGTTAGAGATCAGAATACCAAGTGCTTTTGGAAGGGAAGACCATTTATTAGAAGAAAGAATGGAAGAGGCTTGTATACATTTGAGTATCTCTTATGATACATATGTGTATATATACATGCATGTGAGAGGTTTTAAATATGATAAGCTATAGAATGGGGTATGGGCAGTTGATAAGCAGGGAAATTACATAAAATACAATCAAAATCAATAATAAATGGTAAAATCATATGAACCCCTTACTACTTCCTAACTATAAAATAGGCCTCTAATGAAAGACTATAACAAGAGAGACCCCTTTGGCCTCACCCAATAAGCTCTGGTAGTAGCACTAACAGGAATGTTTTCTGAGTGCAGGCAGTCAGTCTCTTAGCAAATATGCAGATTTGGAAAGAGAATACAATACTTCTGCTTTAAAGGGCTGTAGCCCCTGGCTGCGTGTTTGGAAAGCCTTGTTTGATGAACACCAGCTTGCCAGCTACAAGCACAGGCTTCAGGAACATGGTGAGATCTAGCTCACGAACATGAGAGCTCTGTAGGCATAGATAAGACTTATCCCACAGTATTCTCTGCCCCTGCCAATGACTGATGAGATCAACTGAGAGAAGCTTTGCACTATTTTTGGAAAATTAAACAGTTTTACTGTTAATTCATCTTTGTGCCAGAAGCCCTTCTTGGAGAGGCTTTACCAGCCACTCAGAATTCTTTCACAGAAACATTTTCCCTCTTTTCTTTCTGTGTTTTACTTTTTCTCAAGTCGAGTTGGTGATGGTTATGAATATCTAACTAGGTTATGGCCACAGGTGACATATGTGTACAGGGTTAAGAAAAGTGTATTTTATTTAATTCAGTCTATCAAGTATCAATACATATCTGATGTCTATTAAATAGACAAAACTTGGCTATAGTAAGGATTTTGCCGTAGGGATTTCATTAATTTGTCTGTGTTATTATTCAGTTGTTCCCTGGAAGGCTGAACTTTCTTCATTGAAATGGTTCTGATTTCAACAACCTGATGTTTCAGGTCCAACAAAGCCATTTCCAATGTGGCAGTCACAAGAGAAGGCAAATTAAACCTCAAAACTTTTGTTTCAGAGTTTGTGTCTTTTCAAAGACTATAAAATGTTGGGCTGCTGTATTTTATTGGCCACTTTCTTGCCCTCTTGAAGTGAAGGGATATGGGCATCATGTTTTGTTTTGTTTTCTCAATTATTCAGCACATCATCCTAGGAAAGCCCTCATAATGGGCTGGAGAGATGGTTCAATGGGTAAATCAATCAATCGTAGCATAAGTGTGAGGACTAGAGTTGGAAGCCAACACGAAAGTAGCTTCTATAGCAACATCTAGAATTCCAGTTGCTCCTATAAGGAAATGGCTCAGACCGGCTAGCCTGGCATACACAGCTTCCGTCTGCCATGAGACCCTGTACTAAACAAGGTGGAAAGAGATGATTGACACCTGAGGCTGACTTCTGATCACTCCTGCAAGGGTATATATGTGTGTGTGTGTGTGTGTGTGTGTGTGTGTGTGTGTGTGTGTATGATATACACACACACACACACATATATATATTCACACAAATAGAAACACATGTGCACATAATCACACACACACACATACACACAGAGCACATAAATAAATAAATAAATTAATAAATAAATAAATAAACCATAACAACAGCAAAAAGTTTGCTCTTTTGTAGACTAGCAAGTTACCCTGACACAATTTATGAGCAGTTTGGAACCTGGACAGAAGAAAGTTTCCTGTAGCAGAGACATAGGACTCAACAGTACACATCACACAGCAAGCAGCATGAGCTTTCCTGTGCTTCCTTTTCCTCTCATCCCAGCTCCCACAGTGGTAGCAGGAATAGATCAACATCGACCTCCTACACCGAGTGTTCCCCATGGATGGGGACAAACTCTTTTATAATTGCTGGGGTATGTGATGGTCTTTTGCTCTAGAGGAAAAGACTAGATAGTAAGAAAAACTGTCCTTTGCTTTGAAGAAAGATAAATACTTTGTGGGGAGGGTTGCTCTACAGACATTAAAAGGTGTTCTCAACAGGAGGGACATTCTGGCCTCTTCTTGAGCAACAAACCAGGAGAGACTCAAGAAAACAGTCTCCTAACATCGCAAAGAATATTTAGAGGAGAAAATCCATCCAAGCTGACCTAGGCCTAAGTTCCCTCAAATTCTCCAAATAATAATAATTAAGTAGAAAGTGAAAGAAAACATGTTTGGATGGAGTGATTGTTCTGTGTTTGACAGCTCTTTGTTTTTAAGGAATGAGTCCACCAACATGGTATAGAGAGAATTCAGGTACGAAGTAGAGCTCCCTCTGGGGTGAAGGTAAGTGTGACAAAGTTGGTTCGATTCTTTCAACTTCTCAGTGTCTTTCCCTTCAACCTTCCGTAAAAAGGTTACTCAGTAGAAACATGCTAGATTCTAGGTAGAGACTGTAGGATAAAAGCCAAAGATTTGTTGGGGTGAAGAGTGTTTGCCTAAGGGCTGAGGGGTAATACTGAAAATCTGTGCAACCCGTACAATCATCAGCCTTCTGGGTTCAGCAGAGGAAGAGTCTTCTGCCTGACATCTTTTTAAAAGTTCAATAAAGATCGTGTATTATAAAAATGAGTCTTGTAGAATCACGTGCTTGCTCAAACTTGACCTAGAAAGTAGAAAGTGGCCGCTTCCAGCCTGCTGGATGCACCAACACAGAGGAAGTGTGATGTCAAGAGAGCAGTCCTTGAGTAAGACTAAATCTTACACTTCTTAAACGCTTCCTAATGATGGTTTTGTGAAATAATCTCTTCAACCATCAGTTTCCCGGGGTGTGAAAAGATATCCAGGCTTACTGATCCTTCAAAACCTAAAGGACAAGAACAATAACACCAGAGGACTAAATGGACCAGGATAGAAATCTTTGTTTTGGGGTCTCTAATTCTCCCTTAGATACAATGCCACCCTTGAGGTCTCTGGGAATGGAGCTTGGAAGGAATTGCTCCAAGGGACACCAGACCTTGCATCTCTGACTGTTTTCTCCTTTTCTCAGTGCAATGCTCATTCTCTCCCTTGGTGTGCATGCCTGAGCTTGATTCAGCCAGTGGGACCCAGCAGCTGATGTCAGTGACTGTGGAAGCTGTCCCTGCCACTCCAGCACCCAGATGTACTCTTTTCCCTCTCTTCCTATCCTCTCCGCAGGCCTCTGGAACAAATCCTTCTTTCTGAACTTCATCAACAGTGGCCCAGATTAAGTCATTGATGTGAATCTTCTTTTTAATTATGTTATTCACAGAAACATTAAGCTCTTTTCAGAGTGCCACGGCTCATTCTTTTAAAAATGGTGATAGCCTGGGTTATGTGAAAAGGCTATAAATGAGGTTTCTTGATCTGCTTCTTTATCCTTACTGCCAAGAGCCTGGGCTGGAAGTGGCTTGTTAAAAGACCTCCTGAATAAGGGGGATGGTTTTCCTCTGGGCTTTTCTCCTCTTCTCCATTTATAGAAAGTGTATTTACTTCCCTCACATCTCAGGAGATATGGATATGAGAGAGAGGGAAGGCACAATAAAAAGAAGGAGAGACGGAGAGGGGGGACAAGGGGCAAGGAAGAGGAGTGGGTGGGGAAAGGGGAAAGAATAGGGAGGCTGAGAGGAAGGGAGGGAGGAAGAAAGGGAGCCAAAGAAGGGGGAGGGGCAGAAGAAGAGGAGAAGGGAAAAAGACTGAAACACAAGGAAATTAATAGGAAAGATTAAAGTTAAAAACACGTCTTGTCAAAGTGGACTCCAAATTCACCAAGGCAATTTTCAGTATCAGAGAACGGTAAAGATTGGAAGTGACCCTAAAAGTCACTCAAAATTTAGTTCCATTTCTTCACTTTTCAAGTGAGGAAATAAAAACGAAAAAGGCCACAGAAGGACCCAGAGGCAAAGCTTGGGACAGAGCAGAATCAGGGTACTGCGGGGCCTGAGATTGTCACTTTAATGTGGTCCAGCAAGGTGAGGGGCAGTGTTCCTCAGAGTTCTACAAAGGCTTCATTTTATTCTAAAGAAAGTAGAACTCTGTTCCGGAGTTTCCAAGTCCCAAGCTAGTCACCTGCTTTCCTGGGGACAGGCAAGAGGACGCTAAGAAAGGAAGACTAGTCACATGAGGGAGAACATATTTATTAGGAGGTGAGAAGGCACTTCAAGCTGGAGGAACATAAACCTCTGAGTTGACTTCAACATTCCTCTGAAAGCAAACAAGGATGCTGACTGGGCTAGCCCAGTCCATGATGAACAACCAGAAACAAAGGAACAAGAACCTTCTCAGCTGCTTCATCACATACTCAGGGGGAGAAAACTAGGCATGTGAGAGACCAGGAGTAGAAGAGAGAGTCATAAGCAAATACCAGCTATTGGTCCTCTGCAGCTCCTCCCATCTCAGCTAAGGAACTGAGACCCAGTCTGTGTGTTACCCCCTCCACTGTGCAGGATCTAGAAGAGAGGTGGTTGGAAAACAAAGGAACCCTTTCTTTCCAGCAGGGGTGCTAAATGACAAGTCGCACAGAGGTTCCAAGTCTGGTTTCAAGAGACAGGGCTTGCTTCCTCCCTTTGGTGAGATGACCCTGTACACATTCCTGTAAAGAAGCCACGCCGTGAAGTGCCCTCATTACTGGCAAGAGTCCACTGGGACTAGAACAATCGCAGATTTCATGATTTGAGCAAACAGTGAAAGGCCACTGTCAATGATTCATATTTGTAATTTAAATTGCATTAGCCTATTGACTAATGGACTCAACCCAAGCAGAAAGTATATAATTTAATTTAAAAAAAACACTCTTGGGGGAACAAATTCTGCCACAAACTTCAGACTATAGCCCTGAACTTCCACTCTGCCAACTAAACAGACAGTTCCACAGATTTAAAGGAGTCCATTCTTACAGCCATGTGGGAAAAGCCCACATTCTAAGCTCCCGGGTCAGCATTTCTTCCTTATACATTATGGCCTCTGAATGCAGAAATTAAAACAGATGTATTTCAATGTTCAAATCACCCACATTAAGGCCTACTGTAAACAGCATCTGGCTTGTCCAGAGGGGAAAAAAAATTAATGACCAACTGTCCACAGCTATGACCTTTAGATTATGATTTTGTCACTACATTTCAAAACATCTCTCCTTCAAAATGATGCTCACAGCTACCATTTCCAAACAAGGCCACCCAAAGGAAACAGAGATTAAATTAGCACATTCCAGAGTGAAGAAAGCACAGAGATCCTGGAGCCAGTGAGCAGACTCTGTTGTGATCTCTAAATTCCAGCCCCATTCTGAAGAAGACACCTGCTGGCTCTCTGAGGGCACATTCAGAGAAAGTCTTCAAAAACCCCCCAATCAGAAATGTTCAATCAAAATCGCATTGTTTCTCCTCTGTCTGAAAGAGAGGCATGAAGGATGGACCCCACCTGCCTGCAAAGCATCCTTCCAGTAGGAAGTGACCTGAGCAGAAGGTTGAAGTTGTCAGAATGTTACCCAGGCAACACTTGCAGCCCAACCCAGGCTGCTGAGAGATGCACCCAGCCACATGGTCCCAAGTTAGACTGGAGTGTTGCCATGGCCGAATGTACCTCCGACCAGCTTTTATTCTTTCGTCTTTTTTTTCATAAAATTATTGTTTTTAGATAGAATATCTACTTTTTAAATATCTACTTTAAATGGGCCTTGAATACTCATCATTTACCAACAGGACTGATTGGAGACCACAACTGTCAACTCATAGGCTATCTCTCATCTCTAAGGATGGGTCCAAGAGCTTCCAGAAAGCCATAGACTATAAAATTGTGGCCCTCTGCTTGGTCTCCTTTCCTTGTAGTTATCATTCTACCAACTTTGAAATGAATAACAATTCAGAAAGCTCTTTGATACACCCTCTCTGAGTTTGAATCTATGGAGAAGGCTTGGGATATACTCTTCTTCTCTGAATAGATGAAGAAATTGGACCTTCAGAGATCTTTGCCGCTCAGTCAGTATGTAGCAAGGCCAGAATGGAGGAAATTCTGGATGGTTGAAATCCAATTCTAATGCTTGTCTCCACTGCCACATGATCTTACTCAACCCCCTGAAGCACCACACAGCCTACCTTGCCTTTAGAAGATGGGTTAAAGCAACTGACTGCCTGTGCTGCTGCTTCACTGTGCCCAGGCAGGAGATCCTGGAACAACCACACAGCAAGAGAGCAGTGAGTCAAGAAGGCCGCCCTGTGGAGCCTCAATCACCAAACTGCAGTGAATTAGTGATGTGATGGGAAATGATACTCTGAACTCCTTTTGTTTTTCCAAATACTGAAAAAAACTGCATCCACTTCATGAACTTTTGTAAGGAGCAAACAAGTTAGCTCAAAAATTGGAGAGAGAGTCCCAGAACATCTCCTGTTACAAAATAAATGCTTGCTAGGCATTATGGATCATTATTTCCCATGATCCTTCCTTGAGCAATGGTTAGAACCAAGTTTAGTTGAAGAATAGCGGACAGGGGACTGAGAAGGCAGTGCAGACAGTAACGTGCTTTGCCATACAAGCATGGGTATCTGAGGTTTTGCTCTCTTGTTTTTAAATCTAATTTGCATCCACAGCATCCATGTGAAAAGACCACAGATACCTTCAATTCTGGGGAGGCAGGAAAAGAAGGATCCCAGGGGGCTGCTGGTAGGCAGCTATTACAGTTTGAGTGGGAAATGTCTCTTATGGAATTATGTGTTTGGCCACTTGGTCCTCAGTTTTCACTGCTTGGCAAGGTTATGGCAACTTTAGGAAGTGGAGCCTTGCATGAGGAAGTGCTTTCCTGGAGGCAGGCTTTGGTGGTTTACAGCCAGGTCCCATTTCCTTTCTGATCCCTCTCTGAAATGTGATCCTTCTCTTCCTGACTGCCAGGAGAGTCTCACAGTCCTGTGGCCATGCTTTCTTGCCATGGTCTGTATTCCTCAGTAATCCTGAGACAAAATGAACACTTTCTTTCCTAACTTGCTTTTTATTCAGGATGTTTCATCACAGCCACGGAAGAGTAAATACTACACTGGCCCAGCTAAGTTGGCAAGCTGCAGGTTCAGTGAAAGACCCTGCTCCCCAGAATAAAGTACAGAACTGTTGAGAAAGCTGCCTTAATCCTCCACACACATGCTCACACATGTGCACACACACATACACACACACAGAGAAAGAGAGAGAGAGAGAGAGAGAGAAAGAGAGAGAGAGAGAGAGAGAGAGAACAAAATTAAGCACTTGATAGTCATTAACAGTCATGATTTGCCATGATACTCAGTTGAGAGCCAGCCAGAGCCAGGCTTAGTCTACTAGCCAGCATCTTCCTAGACACCCTTTCTCCTGAAAAAAAAAAAAAATGTACCTCCAAGGATTGTGCCTGACCCACCTTCCTACCAATAGGACTTCTCTCTTTCTTTACTAAAGAGCTTACAATAAAGTTTCAGTCCCTCAGAACCCAGGGGAAAGTTAACACATAACCACGGCAGGCAGGGCAGCGGTTCGCCCCTTCCCCTTCACAGACGTCAAATTAACATTTCGACAGCAGTCTTGTACACATATTGCATAATTAGTGGCTAGCTTGCATATCCCCCTCTGGACACACCCTCCTTCCCAGGGCCACTCCGACACGGAACGAGAATGGCTAAGAGCAGAAAAGCCATGTCCGCATGTCCATTAACTTAAGCCAGCCTGGATGTCGGCCATGTTGTTGCAGGCAGCCATATAGCAGGGTGCTTTAAAGAAGAGGTGAAGCCCAAAGTGTTGGAGAAGCATGCTGAGAACAGAGAGGCAAGGAGATTTTCTGAGGGATTCAGGAAAGCATGCAGACTTAAAAACTGCATGGTTGCAGCCCTTACACTAGTCCAATTTGTTAGCTTCTTAAATCTCTGCAGATTTGTCTAATTCACAACAATTTATGCAAATAAACACCAATAGTGTGTGGTCTTTGTGTCTGGTTTTTTTTTCCACTTTGCAAAAGGTTTTCAAAGTTTTTCCATGTTGTGTTACTTATATGTATTTTACTACTTGATGTTGAATAATATTCCACTGTATAGATATACCACAGTTGGCTCATCCATTTGTCAGTTGATGAGCACCTGGGTTGTTTTCACTTTTAGATTTTCTCATGGACAATGTTGTGATCAACATTGGGACACAAAAATGAAATTCATTTTCATCTCTCTTTCATTTCTTGACTATATAGTCCAGGGTCATACAATAAATTTATGTTTAATGTTTGAGAAACAGCCAGGCTGGTGACACCATTTTACCTTCCTACCCCTCTGAGGATTCCAGTACTTCTATATTCTTGAAAATACTAGCTGTCCTTCATTTTAGGCATCATATAGGTCTCAGGGGAGTTCATTGTGAATCTGATTTGCATCAAGTAAAACCCAAGCTGATAGGCATGCCTGTGAGGATTTTCTTAATCCAATTATTGGAAGCAGGAAGATCCTCCCTAAATCTGGGCCATACCTTCTAATGGCAGCTGGGATAAAAAGACAAGGAAGAAGGAAACTTCCTCTTGCCTCTGGTCCTCACTCCTGCTGTCAAGTTGATCTGTTCTGTTGTGGAGGCATTCCTTTGCTGATCTTAGAACCAACTTCTTCAGCATTCCAATGTAGACTGCAGGCCAGAGGCTCTCCAGGAATCCTTCAGTGCCCCAGCACTCCAGAACCACACTGCCTAGATATCTGGCCTCATGGACTGATATGAGACATCCATTGTTGGACTACCCAAACCACAGCCTGTAAGTCACTCTAATAAATAAATATAATAAATAATATATTTATCTATAAATAATATATGTGTGCATATATATGTCTATAAATATATGTGTGGATATATTATATGTGGGTGTTTACATACACACACACACACACACACACACACATATATATATCATGAGAATACATACAGTCTCATTCTGTTAGTTCTGTCCCTTTAGAAAGCCCCGACTTAATGCAAGTATGATGCGTGCTTTCTAGAGCCTACTGAGAATCTGTCTTCCTTCTTTGAAGAAAAGTTTGTTCAAACGCCTTGCCCAAATTAAGCTGGTGTGGTGGTGCATGCTTGTAATCCCAGCACTTGGAAAGTAGAAGCAAGAGGATCCAGAGTCCAAGTTCATTCTCAGCTACATAGCAAATCCTACAATGCCCTAGGCTACAGGAGATACTGCGTCAAGATAAATAAATAGACAAATGAAACTAAAACAATAGTCATTTATTTTTCTGTTTAGTATTAAATTGTAATCATATCTTATATATTCCATATCCTAGGCTTTTATCAAACAATTTCTTCCACATTTTGAGTTATCTTTTGACTTCTAATAATATTATTCAAAGTAAAAACAGATTTTTTTTCTGTTTTCTTGTCCTAAGTGTCATATCTAAGGAATAATAGTACAATCTAAAGTCACAGAGATTTCTTCCTAAGAATTTTGTAGTTCTAATTCTTGTGTTTAGTTCTTTTCACCCTGCATTTTTGCATGTGGCATGGAGCAGAGGTCCAAATTCATTCTCTGGTCTGTGGATATCCAAGTGCTCTGGCACCACTGTCAAGCAACTGCTCATAAATGCAAGAATTTAGTTCTAGATTCAAAGTTCTATTCCATTAACTCACGCACATGTCTCCAAGCTGGTACTTTGCAATCCCAGCTATTACAGCTTTCTGGGAAATTTTTAAACTGAGAAGCACAGTTCTCAATCTGCCCTTCTCTTCTAAGATGGTGAGGGAGCTACTCTGGGTTCCTTGGATTTCTATATGAATTGGGGGGGGGAGTTGTGAATATCTATAAGAATTGAGGGATTGTGGTAGTTAGTGGTGCTTGCCTACATTACAAAGTCTAAAATTATTCAGGACACAGGTCTCTGAGCTTGTCTAGGAGTATTTTATACTGGATTCATTGGGGAGGAATGATCAGCTCTAAATGTGGGCAGAACCGTCCCATGGGCTAAGTCCCAGATTGTGTGTTGTGGGATGTTTGTACACTGTGTGAGGATGTATTGCTGTGACTGATGTAATAAAGAGCTGAATGGCCAATAGCTAGGCAGGGAGGATAGGTGGGATTTCCAGGGAGAAGAAGAGGAAGAGAGATCTAGGTGCATGAGAGAGACATCATTGAGACACAGAGGGAGTCAGACATACAGAATGAAAGAGAGGTAAAAAGCCATGAGGCAAAACATAGATTAATATAAATGAGTTAATTTAAGTTATCTGAGTTAGTGGGACAAGGCAAAGCTAAGGCCAGACTTTCATGATTAATAAGTCACTGTGTTGTTATGTGTGAGCTGGCAGCCCAAAGAAAAATCCAACTACAACTGCATGCAAAGATAAAACAAAAAACGAAAAAGCAGAAAACCAATATGCATTGCTCTCTCCTCCCTGATTGTAGATGTAATAGGACCACCTGCCTCAGTTTCCTGCCACCATGACTTCCCCCCAATGCGGACGGTACTTTCAAACTGTGGGCCAAAGTGATCCCTTCCTTTCTTGAGTTCTTCTGTCCTGTATTTTGTCACCAAAATGATAAACAGAGTTAACTCAAAAACTGTTACTGAAACCTGGGGCCACTGCTGGAATAAAGCATATGTTTATAGGCCGATGGAAATGACTCTTGGGAGAAACATGTAAGAATTTGTGACTTGGAGCTAGAAAAACCTTAGCATATTTTAAGCAGAACTTAATGGACCATTCTAGTAAAAATTGGGAGGACCAGAATGCCAAGAAAAATGAAGAGTATAGAGACCTAGTTCCTAATGTTTCAGAGGGAAATGAGAACAAGAGGGGAACTAGAAGCTATGTGTGCTATATCCTGGCAGAGAATCTGGGTGGATTCCTCTAATACCCCAAGAAATTTGATTTGAAATAATGAACTAATTTGTTTGGCAGAGGAAGTGTCAAGACAGGTTAGCATTAGGGTTATGTCATAGTTACTGTTCACTGATACTATCATGATATATATGTATATACACATCATATATATATATATATATATATATATATATATGGATGAGGATAGAGAAAAATTATGCTCCATGGTGGGGAAAGGAGGAAGCTAAACTTGTAAGCAATGGGGGTATGAGAGCAACTATAATCTTTGAAGAGAGTCATACTTTTAAAGTGAAATTTCATAGCCTGCAATGGGATAAGAGAAAATATCTCCCCAAGGCAAAACTTTATTCTTGGAAAGCTCATCTTGGGAAAAATCCATATTTATTTGAAAGCACAGAATCAAACCTTAAAATATCACTGAATAGATTCCCTGTCCCAAACAGCCACATAGAAAGTGTTTCCTCATAGTTGACCTGGAAGACTCATAAAGGCTGATTCAACTGTAGCCCAAGGAGATCAGGCCATGCCTGGAACTGGCCACAAAATATGACATAAAGGTTCGATTAGTTCCCAGGATAACCCCAGGGATAAAGTTTGGATTTAGAATGTTCTTCAAGGTGGTTCTATTGAAGAGTGAAAAGTGAAAAACTTTAAGAGGTAGACTGTCACAGGAGGTCCTTTGGTAATTGGTTTGGATGCAGGGATTGTTGTGTTGAGGTGGTAAACCATTGTATAACAACATTTAGATAATCCAGACAAAATTTAATTTTTTTCCTAGAATAACAGAAATAGCAAAAATCAACTCAAGAAGAAATAGAAGTGGGAAATCTGAATAGTCCCTCCCCCTTTTATGTGTAAGTCAACCACACTCCACTGGATTTCCCACATCCAAGCATATTTGGGTAGCACAAACTTACCATTAATGGAATAAAGGACACAATGTTGAACGCTTACAAAAGAAGGTGTGATGAGAAGGAAACAGGTGAATATGATCACAACGAACTTGTACAAAACTATCAAAGAAGTAATAAAACCAATGAAATGTTGCTTTTCATATTTAGGGTAGATTGTCTCACATCAACCAAAGAAATCATAACCCTTCCATGTGGCTTGTCTCCTGGGTGGTTCTACTTTATTAATGCATATATGACTTACACTAAATGGGTAATGTGTCCAAACTCTTTTTAAAATTTGTTCTTCCCACATACAAGACATCCTGACCACAGTTTCTACTTCTTCCACTCCTCTCAGCTACGCTTCCTCTACCTCTCTTCTCTCCCAGAGCCACTCCTCCTCCATTTCCCTTTAGAAAAGAGCAGACCTCCCAAAGATACCAACTGAGCACAGCATAGCAAGATACAGTAAGGCACAAACCCTCATATCAAGGCTGGGCAAGGCAACCAGTAGGAGGAAAAGGGTCCCACGAACGGGTGAAAGAGTCAGAGAACTCCCACTCCCACTCTTAGGAGTCCCACACAAACACCAAGCTACTCAACCATAATTGCATGCAGAGGACCCAGCACTGACCCATGCAGCCTCCGTGATTGCTGCTTCAGTCTCTTCGAGCCCATATGAAGCCTGCTTAGTTGATTCTGTGGGCCATATTCTCCTGGTGTTCTCAACCCCTCTGGATCCTACATTTCTTCCTCCCCATCTTCTGTGGGGTTCCCTGAGCTCCAAGGGGAAGGACCCAATGGAGATCTCCAATTTGGGCTCTCTTTCCACCTAATGTTTGACTGTGGGTTTCTGCATCTGCTCCCATCAGCTGCCAGAGGAAGCCTCTCTGATGATGGTTGGGCTAGGCACCAGTCTATGAGTATAGCAGGATAGAATTAGGAATCATTTTATTCAGTTTTTTTCTCTATCCAAGGTCTCTGAACTATCTTGTCATCCAGGCAGTGTTGGGCATGGGGTCCCTCCTGTGGCATGGCATGGGCCTCATATTAGACCAGTCATTGTTGGCCACTCCCACAAGTTTTGCGCCTCTATTGGCTCAGCACATCTTGCAAGCAGGATAGATTATAGGTCATGGGGTTTGTGGCTGGGTTGGTGTAGCAGTCCCAACACTGTAAGCCTTGCCTGGTTACAGAAAATGGTCAATTCAGGTTCTGAATCCTCCATTATTAGGAGTCCTCACTAGGGTCATCCTCTTAGAATCCTGGGATTTTCTACTGCACTAGGTTTCTACATTGTCTCTCAAATGCTCTTCAGTTCCAGTCATCTTTCCCCATATTTTCTCCCTCCATCCCCTGCTCTGCACCTGATCCCTCCTATTCCCATTCCCATCTACCCCTGGTCCACCCCCAACATCTATTCTATTCCCCCTTCCCAGGGAGATCCATGCTTCCCCCTAGAGCTCTCCTGGTTATTTAGCCTCTCTGGGTCTGTGGATCATAGCATGTTATCATTTACTTAACAGCTAATATCTACTTTTAAATGAGTACACACCATGTATGTCTTTCTGGGTCTGGGTTATCTCACTCAGGATGATTTTTTTTTCTAGTTCAATTCCATTTGCCTGAAAATTTCATGATGTAATTTTTTTTAACAGCCGAGTAATACTTCATTGTGTAAATGTACCATAGTTTCTTCATCCACTCTTAGGTTAAGGGACATCTAGATTGTTTCCAGTTTCTGACTATTATGAATAAAGCTGCTATGCATATAGTTGAGCAAGTGTCTTTGTGGTAGAATGGAGCATCATTTGGGTGTGTGCCCAAGAGTAATATAGATGGGTCTTGAGGTAGATTGATTCCAAGTTTTCTGAGGAACTGTATATTGATTTCCATAGTGGCTGTACAAGTTTGTACTCCTGCCAGCAATGGAGGAGTGTTCCTCTTACTCCATATCCTCTCTAGCATGAGCTGTCACTTATGTTATTGATTTTGGCCATTCTGACATGTGTAAGATGGAATCTCAAAATAGTTTTGATTTTCATTTCCCTGATGGCTAAGGATGTTAAACATTTCTTTAAGTCTTTTTCATCCATTTGAGATTCCCCTATTGAGAATTCTCTGTTTAGATCTGTACCCCCATTTTGAAATTGGATTACTTGGTTTGTTGATGTCTGGTTTCTCACGTTCTTTATATATTTTGGATATTAGCCCTCTGTTGGATATAGACTTGGTGAAAATCTGTTCCCATTCTGTAGACTGCCTTTTTTGTCTTATTGATGGTGTCCTTTACCTTAGAGAAGCTTTGGTCTTAGTATCTGGGCTATTTGGTATTCTGTTCAGGAAGTTGTTTCCTGTGTCAATGCATTCAAGGCTATTCCTCACTTCCTTTTCTATGAGGTTAAGTATATCTGGTTTTATGTTGAGGTCTTTGATCCACTTGCACTTGAATTTTGTGCAGGGTGATAAATATGGATCTATTTGCATTGTTCCACATGCAGACATCCGGTCAGGTCAGCACCATTTGTTGAAGATGCTTTCTTTTTTTCCATTGTGTATTTCTGGCTTCTTTATCAAAAACCATGTCTCCATAGGTGTGTGGATTTATGCCTGGGTCTTTGATTTTATTTCATTCATCAATCAGTATTGACTACCATGAGTCTACTACTCCTTGGTGACTTTACATAAAAACATAACACATCTAATCCATAACCCTCTAACTTTTGTCTTTATAGCTCATGGCCATCTCATAATGCACAATGCATTCAGTTCAACTTCAAAAATCCTCATTCAACAGTTCCAACATTGTTCAAATGTGTTAGTAATTACATACTCCATTAATACTTCTGTGACCTATCACTTACTCAAGAGTATGTTGTTTATATTTTATATACTTATAAGTTTTTCAAATATCTTTTTCTTATGTAGCTCTAATTTTATTACACTGTGTTTACAGAGTACATTTTTGATGATATCATTGCCTCAAAGTCTGAGGGAAAGTGAGCCTGATTTTTACTTGGAATATAATCTGTGTAATGATAAAGCTAAAGAAACAAAATGTGTTGGCAATCTTGGCAAAAGCCAGCAAATTTGATGGGTTTATTCTTAAAAAGGTGGGGGGAGCATATGAAGTCGGGCATGTCAGTGCACACTTGTCATAGCAGCCCTTGGGATGTGAAAACAAAATTAGGAGTTGAAGTACATCCAAGGCTAGCCTGCACTGCATCAGATGAAAGAGAGGAAGAGAGAAGAAAAGAGTTTTTAAAAGAGGTCAAAGGATAACCAGGCTACAATTTACAACCCTGGGTAACAAGGAGGACCCTAAGAGAGACATGGATGGATCCCCCTAGGAAGGGGAAATAGATAAGATCTCCTGAGTAAAAGGAACTTGTGACCTTCTTTGGGCATCGCTATTTGCCATCCCAACATGTTGGAAAGAAATGCTCTTGATAAATTGCATATGTGACTGTTGGTCTTTCTTGGGGGCTTCTCTTGGACCCTAAAACTTTTAAATAAAAAAAAAACAAAAGGGATTATAAGCCTTTTTTTGCAACTCATAGCCTGAGTAATAAACACAGAGGTTGAAATATAAATTTTATGTTTTATCAAAATTTAAAGGCTTTTCGTTTGTATTTTGTGCTCAGATAGTGGAGTATCTTCTTATGCTGAATGTTCTTGATGTCTTCTTAAAACATTTTAGCAATATTTCCTAATAATCACTGTGACTTACTTTAAAAACATATTTCCTCCTTTGAATAATTGTGACTTAGTCACATCCTGACTCCTCTAAAAACAAGTCTTATGAATTTATCTTTACATAATCTTTTTTTGAATCCAAACTTTTTTTTTTTTTTTTTTTTGGTTTTTTTGAAAGGGGGTTTTTCTTGTTGCTTTGCTCCTTTCCTGGAGCTCACTTGGTAGCCCAGGCTGGCCTCGAACTCACAGAGATCCGCCTGGCTCTGCCTCCCGAGTGCTGGGATTAAAGGCATGCGCCACCACCGCCCGGCTCCAAACTATTTTTTAAAGGTAAGATTATTCAATCAATAAACTAACTTTGGTTTTTCTAATTTTGTGTTCTTGTTGTTTTGAAACAGTCTTATGCAGGCCAGGCTAACTTTAAACCTGATGTGTAGTTGAAGATGACCTTGAACTGACCTTTTTTATTTTCACCTTCCAAACACTGGAATTAATGAATGGGCCCCTAGGCCCAGCTTTTTAATTTTTTTTTAACTAAATGACAATTTTCTTATTTATTCTTTTTAAAAAGTATAACAAGAATAATTAAGTTTGATCAGCCTTTCTAAATTTTAGTTATTATAACACTACTGACCCCAAATTCAGGACTGAAAATAATCTGACAAATTGAAAGAAAATTTAGATTTTTCTAGTTTAATTATAAGTAAAATGTGTTAATTAAATATGTTTCAACAACTGTGTACCTTTCCAATTTAAAATAAAAGGCATATTTATGTTCAAACACTTGTGAAATCTTTGTTTATAAAAAGATTTGTTTTTAGGTTAATTACTCTTATTGGTCAAGGGCAATCATAATATGCCAATTATAAAAGAAATAAGGACCTAAAGGATTATTAATTATCTATGTATTCATCATATCCTCTTATTCCCCCAACAATAATTAATAGAAAATGCAAATTGGGTGCAATAACTCAACAAAGGCTCTCTCTCTCCTGTGTTCTCATAATTATGATTGCAACAATGAATCATCCAGGCTGTGGAGCCTTGTCAACCACAGGTGCACTTGGCCTCCCCAACAACCATCTCATTTGTTTCCACTACAAAACTGGGTGTTATGAAAGTATTATAAGATGTTGGGGGGAGGGTGAGACAGCGTGTTGCCTTCCCCCTTTTTGAGAGACTTAATTCACTTTATTTACTTATTTGTTTATTTATTTTGTATTTAAAAAAACCTTATTGGTAGCCACAGAGGAGCCCCCATCCTCTGAACAGAAACTCTGGTGTGGGTTTTCACAGATGGTCAGTGAATTCCTGATAAGGACACTTGGTGAACACAGTCACCCTTCAGAGGTTGGGGGTTGAGTAGCTGTGGGTCTTGGACACAGTATCAAAGATGACCTTGGCAAAATGGCCCAGAGTGATAGTGTAGCCCCTGGCTGATGTGTAGCAGTCGTCAATACCAGCCATCATCAGTAGCTTCTTGGGCACAGGATCAGAGATGATGCCAGTGCCTCTGGGAACAGGGGTAAGACCAACACGGAACGACAGCGGTGTATCACCTTGCATGGAACAGTGTAGGGCTTACCAATCTTGTTCCGCCAGTAGCCTCTCCGCACAGGGGCAATGGAAACCTTGGCCAAGGTGCTAGCCCCTCGGATGGCAGTGGCTACCTCAGTGGAGCACTTAACACCAAGACCAATATGACCATTGCAGTTCCCAATAGCAACAAAAGCCTTGAACCTGGTCCGCTGGCCAGCCTGAGTCTGCTTCCGCACTGACAGGATCTTTAGAACCTTATCCTTTAGGGATGCGCCCAGGAGAAAAAAATCAATAATCTCGGGTTCCTTAATAGGTGGTGAGAACTAGTAGATCTCTTCCAGGGACTTGATCTTCATGTCCTTAACCAGGTGGCCGAGGTTGGTGACAAGGATCCACTCTTGGTCTGTCTTTGGGTTTACCTCCATGAGCCTGCATCCTCAACCATGGATACTCACTATGACCTCTGTGGAATACTCAGAAGCCACCAAGGCCTCCCAAGCCTGGATCCCTGGGTCTTTCAGGCCCTGCCACTCCTCTGGCATCATCCACCATTTGGTGTTTTTCCAATTAGAAAAAAAAAATACAAGTTGCCCTGTTTGAGAATTCTCGGCAAGCCACTGATTCTGGATACATGTTTCCAGGCCCAAACAGCATTGTCTATTCTCCAATTCTATGAAATCTGAAAATTCTACACTTAAGAAGCTGAAGATAAAATTCTGAGGATCTCCAGAGGCTAGCTGCTTGCAGGATGAAGGACCATGTGAATGGCTCCCTGCAATTTTTCAGGAAAAAAAAAAAGATGAACTGCCTAGGGTAACCATTTTCAATTCAAACCACTGAATAACACACCCTTGCTGTGACTAATAGTTACCCAGATCTTTGTATTTTGTTAACTTCTTCAATGTTTTCTTTGTTTACCTTTTCATACATAATCCTCCTGTTTAATCATCTTACCATTAACATCATGCCCCCACAAATCATGAACTAAAGAACTACCTCTTCCTAACTGCTGTGGATGACTGATTGATAAATAAAACACTGATTGGCCAGTAGCCAGGCAGGAAGTATAGGCGGGACTACCAGAGAGGAGAATTGAGAGAACCAAAAGGTGGAGAAGAGGAGACATCAGCCTGCCGTCCAGGGAGCATCATGTAAAGGCAGCAGGTAAAGCCACAAAACACATGGCAACATATAGATTAACAAAAATGGGCTGAGTATAAGAGTAAGAGCTAGACAATGGTAGGCCTGAGCTAATGGCTGAACAGTTTAAACAGGATAAGTGTCTGTATGTTTATTTTATAAGTGGGCTACAGGACTGCCGGGGCTTGGCGGGACCTGGAGAGAAAAACTCTAGCTACACCTAACTGAAGGATTAGTTCTCTTGTCGTCCCCATTTTAATTCGTGTGTGTGTGTGTGTGTGTGTGTGTGTGTGTGTGT
>CABHPH010149934.1:0-28506 GCA_902168325.1 Peromyscus nudipes
GGGAGAGAGAGAGAGAGAGAGAGAGAGAGAGAGAGAGAGAACAGGAAGTGGGTCCAGGCTATAAAACATTAGAAGCCAGTGACTTCCTCTATCAAGATTGTACCTCCTGTGGTCCCACAGCTCCCCCAACAGCACCTCAAATGTTCAAACACAGGCGCCTATGGGAGACATTTCACATTCAAACACAATTTTAGAAAAGCGTGTGGCAGGTGGGAGAGCTGCAGGAGGAGTCACAGGAGACACAGGACATTCCCATCTCAAGAGACAGGCCACATATGATTCCCAAGTCCTTCTCATGGGACCACAGGGGCCAGAAGTTTTCAAGGGGCAAGCCAGGTCAGGGGACGTTACTCAGCCCAGCAGAGGGCTGCCGAACCAGGCAGAGAGATGAAGGGGAAGGCCGAAACCCACAGCCAGAGTTGTGAGGCCAAACTAGGCTCTGTTCCAAGAGACTGGATCATGAAACAAGATGCTGGGGAGGCCAGAGGGAGACAGTAAGGACAACTGGAGTGTGATGATTCGTCAAAACCAAGACGCCAAATATGCTCAACCCTCCAGGGGCTGATTCTCACCACACTGACTTCACAGCCTGGGAAGGCATGTAACAGTTCAAAGAGAGGGGAGCACTAAATGACTCAAAATAGAAAGTGGGCAAAGAGCACACGCAGAATGAAACATTTTAAACATAAAACCAATATCGAATGCCATGTATTTATCTAATAGAACATTTTGAAACAAAAAATGTTCATGATCCTAGGAAAATCCTTTTCTTAACCCCATGTTAGAATTTGTTGCCATTCAGCATTTGTATCAAAACATATTAGCCTAGCCTGCCTTCACTTGGGATCTGAATAGACCAAAAACCAAACCTGGTCTAAAACCCACAGCTGAGGAGGTCTTGGGCATAGGAGCAAACTTACTGTTGGTTAGCTAAGTTTTATCTTATGTGCACCGGTGTGTGTGCATGTGTGTGTGTGTGTGTGTGTGTGTGTGCATGTGTGTGTGTGTGTGGAAGCCAGAGGACAGTCTTAGGAGTTACTCCTCAATGGCTAACCACTTTTGTAGTGGGTGGGTGGTTATGCCATGCCCTGAAGCACGGCCCCTAGTGAGGCAGCAGGGAGCTGCTAGGTACCCGCCCCTTGGGCATGGCCACCAGGGGCCCTTAAGACCTGGGATGCACATATGCGCTCCCCTCTCTTCCCTAACTCATGGTCTTGGATGCTGGTGTGGATCAAGGCAGAGCTTTCCAGAGAACCGCATTGGACCATGCCCCACACCTCCAGGATTCTGTGACCAACTCCTTTATTCTGGTTGTGAGTTAACTCCCAAATAAATTCCTTTGGCCATCAAATAGACTCCGTGGATTTATCCCATTACACTTTTTCAAAGACATGGTTTCTCATTGTCTGAGGCACTGCCAGAGGTAGGCTGAGGTAGGGCTGCACCTCCCCTAGCCTCCCCAGGGCTGGAATCACAAGCACATGCCACTACACTCAACCTTTTCATGGGTTCTGGGAACCAAACTCAGGTCCTTATGCTTACCAGGAAAGCACTTGACTGACTGAGCTATCACTCGCCCCACAAGAGCCTTCTGAGCTATACAGTCAAGAGCTTATACCCATCTTACAGATGTACCCACGAGAGAGAGGTGAACTGGAGCTGGGAGGCAAAGCAAGAGAGTGAAACACAGCTAAGTCTGTCCCTCTCTGAGTGTCCCTTGGGATGGGAAAAGTACCTATGAATCTAGCTGTGAGGACAGATTCCCTTCCTCTCCCAGGACAGATATCAATCTGATGCCCATCCAGCCACCTCTGTTAAACATGCCCCCTCCCCGCCCCGCCCTGAGTTTTAAATTATTTTAAAAAATTAACAGGCTCTATAGATGTAATGCTGTGAACAGCCTTGTGATCCAGGAAGACAGTTACACCTCTGGAGATCTTTAGCAAATACACAGAACGCTCGGCCGTGTGAATTCTCTTTCTGCCATAATTAGCAGCAGATGGACGACTTTTATGGGGCCACCTGTCAGCAGGAAGCGCCGCCTTCCACTTTCTACTCTCTAGAAGGAGCAGGATTAAAATAGACCCATGGTGCTCGCTTCAAGTGCTCTTTGGGGTCCCCGTGTAATCGGATCTGCCAGAGACTGACTGGGCTCAAGGGACAGCCACTCCTGGCACCAGCTCACCTGTGAGGTGTGAGAGGCAAGGAGACAGGGCGATATTTCTCAGCAAAGTTTGAAGAGCAAGCCAGGAGCCAGGCTGTGCTGAAGTGTTCCATTTTACTAACCTTTTTATCCAATTTGGAAATACAAATAGAGCTCTCAGGGTGTAATTAGCAACAATGACTCTCAATACCTGCTTTCCAAATTTGACCTTAATGGACATTCATTAAAGTGGGCTCTGACTTCATAGCCATGTTAGCAGAAAATGGAAAAGTCCATCTATCACTGTCGGCTCTCATTTTCTGCATAATCATTCCTGGAAGAGAAGCCTGCCTGTGAGTGTGTGTGCACGGGGTGGGGGTGGCAGAGGTAGCTAAAGAGGAACTGTAGAGAATGGAGCCAAGGGCTAGTGCTTGGCATTCCTGAATGATCTCTAGCACCACTGGGAAGTTGAGGCCCAGAGCACTGGCTTGTCACTGCAGACAATGTACTGCATTCTGCTCTCTGGTGGCCTTGGTGTGTGAGCCCCAGGAAGCCACTGCATAAATCTGGTACCATCATTCTGTCAAACAAGGATAGTAACACTGTGCCTACTACATGAGCCACTTAGAAGAAAGTGTCCCCCAATGAAAAGCACTGATTGCTGTGTGACGGCGGATATTTTGAGTGACAGTCTCAATGGCAATGGGAAAGGGTGATAAAACGTTAGATTTTGATAAATTCATGAAGAGGAGAGGGAGGTACATAGATCCTACTTTTCTTCATACATACCCCCAATTCCAGCTTCATGTGTTTGTGTGCGTGCATGTGCACGCATACATGTATGGAGGCCAGAGAATAGATAACCTTGGCTGTTGTTCCTCAGCTGCTGCTCATCTTGATTTTCGATGCAGGAGTTACCTCCAGTCCTGCCTGGGTCCGCAGCCACTCAGACCCAAATAAACACACAGACACTATATTATTTAAACTGTTTGGCCTAATGGCTTAGGCTTCTTGCTATCTAGTTCTTATATCTTAATTTAAACCATTTCTATTAATCTATAAGTTGCCATGTGGCTTGTGGCTTACCGGTACTTTACATCTTACTTCTCATGGTGGCATCAGCTGGCAGCATCTCCTGACTCAGCCTTCCACTTCCCAGAATTCTCCTCTCTCTTTGTCCCGCCTATACTTCCTGCCTGGCTACTGGCCAATCAGCGTTTTATTTATCAATCAACCATAGCAAGACATTTTCACAGCATACAGAAAGGCATCTCCAGCAACTTTCGATGCAGGATCTCTTCCTGATCTGGAATAGGCTAAGCTAGGTAGCCAGCGAGCCCAGGGATCTACCTGTCTCTGCCTCCCCAGCACTGGGTATTACAAGTGTATGCCACCACACCTGGCTTGGTGGTGGTTGTTGTTATTGTTGTTTGTTTGTTTTCCATAGGTTCTAGGGATTAAACTCAGGTCCTCACATTTGCACACCAAGCTCTTGACTGACTGAGCCATATCCACCAAGCCCTCTTCTCTGTTTTTAAGTCTGTTCTGGGTGGTTTTCTTATACCAGCTTGAAGCACATGAGACTCTTGTGTATGACAAGTAGAGAGCAAGGTGAGGCGGCTCCTGGCTCAGCTCTAGGAAGCTGAGGGGAAGCAATGTGTCCTTGCAGCACAGGAGCTCCAGCCCCATGGGGCACGCGGACACCACGCAGTTAAAAAGTGGCGAAGAGCTCTGGGTAAAGAGTATGGCGTGGGCAACCTCAGCTAGCCCTGCTAGACACTGTTGCTTCCACAGACAATATCTAAATAATTTTTTTTTAAATTTCGTTTATACATATGTGTGTATGTGTATGTGCACATGAGGGCAGTGCTCACAGAAGCCAGAAGAGGGCATCAGATCTCCAGGAACTGGAGTTACAGGTAGTTGTGAGCCACTCAACATGGGTGCTGGCAACTGAACTCTGGTTCTGTGAAAGAACAGGAAATGTTCTTCCCTGGGCCTTCTCCAGCCCTTCCAAGTCCGTTCAAATCCACAGCTGACATTCTCAAAGCACCCCCAATCCACTGTATGTGTGTGCTTTGTAGGACAATGCTAAGGCGAAGATGGAAACTTTGGAAACTGAGGGCAAGAGCTGGTTTCTGTTTTCAAAACACACCAGGAAAAGTGTGTGTGTGTGTGTGTGCGTGTGTGTGTGTGTGTGTGTGTGTGTGTATTGGAGACGCTGATGACAAAGCTTCCTGACTAATTCACTTCCACCATAGACTTACTGATTCTTTTGTCCATTGAGAGCCTGGGACCACAAGAACTTGGCAGTGGAAAGAAGAAACTATTGGCAAGCTAAAGAAAACCTTAAGCCAGCCCTGGTGGTGCAACTACTTCAGAGGCTGAGGCAGGACATCACAAGTTCAAGGCCAGCCTGGGCAATTTAGTGAGACTATATTGCAAAAGAGAAAACAACGTTAACAAAAGGGCTGCAGGTATGGGTTAGTAGCAGAGCATTTGCCCAGAGTTGTGAGGACTGGTGTTTAATCCTCAGTACAATACACCACACGCAAAAATAAACAATGTGGGTAGCCAAGTAAAGGAACTAAAATATGGAGGGGAGGGTCTAGGACTTCAGCCCACAAGGAAATCTCCCTGGAGACTTTTCATCCAATTTCATTTGTATGATAGAAGAGCCACCTGTCATAAGTGGGGCTGCCTCATCTGGTTTGATTCAAGATTCCTGTGAAGCCTCTGGCCTTGCCTGCAGCCTCTCCCAATACTTCCAGCCTCCAAACAATGAATACCTGGCATATATCAGGCCTTTAATTCGGAGTTTCCAGTTAACCCACAGATTTTCACCTTAAGGAACAGACCTTCATGAAAGAATTTATTTCTGGTAGTTAGCTTTGATTGTCAACTTGACGCAACCAAGAACTACTGAAAAGAATCTCAACAAGGCAATGTCTATGTTGAGATGACTTGTGGGCATGTCTGTGGAGGACTGTCTTAATTAAGTTAATTGATATAGAAAGACCCAGACCACTGTGGGTGGCACCATCCCCTTGGCTGGGAGTCCTAAACTGTGTAAGAGTGGAGATAAAGAGCTTAGCATATGCGAGAAAGTGAGCAGTCATGCATTTACTCTCTCTCTCTCTCTGCTCTTGGCTGTAGATGTGACATAGCCAACTGTCGCAGGCTTCCATTGCTGGACTTCCCCATAATAACGGTCTATAACAGAGAATTGTTAGCTCAAACAAGCCCTTTCTCCTCTATGTCAATTTTTTTTAAATCAAACAACAACTCAAAACTAAAATGGTATTTTCTGTCTTATACAGGGGGACACTAGAGCAGGAAACAAGCTAACTATTGTCTCTAGACTCCTAAGTCAGGATTCAGTCCCAGCTACTCAACGTCACAATCCAGTTCCATCCTGTCACCACATAGACAGTTGGTTCCCCTAGAACCCCAGTCTCTCCCACAGGGCCGATTTCTGATAGTAGACCCATTTCTGCATATGTTTAACGCAACAGTTCCCATTTGTTGCTTGATTCTTGTTCATATTTCAGTGTGGTTCTCTATCATTTAAATGTGATATATTTTGTCAACGTGTGGGCTATTCAGTGCTGTACTGGTCATTGTTGTGTCCCCAAGGCTTAGCATTAAAGGGGCCATGCACATAAATGTTTGACAAATGAATAAATGACCCAAAGAAACTTTGGCTATGAGACTGCTTGGCCAGGTAGAGTGGAGACCTTCTGGGAGGCTAGATCTGAAAAACCAGGACTCAGGACATTTGGAAGCTGGCCACCCATAAGGCCACACGTGTTCTTTGGGTTCCTGGCACCTTGGAGCCAGGTCAGATAATGCAAATAACCCCACTCACACGACACTTTCAAACTTATGCACACCCCTGGGTTTTGCCTCATATCTGCTTAGAAACACTCCTTCCCAGCTGGAGATGGGGCTCTGTGCTGAGCCGACAGGCATTTTTCTCCCTGGTATAAAAATAGCCGAAATTGACACAATGAGTTTGTTCCAGTTAAATGACAACTCGGTTTAGAAAAAAAACCAAGTGGTGCCAAGCACAGGCCCAAACACCTCTGCTTCTGTCACGGCAGCGTCCCATGGTGCCAGATAATCCCGAACCTTGGTCCTCTATTGATTGATAAGATGTTTGGAAGAGAAGAAGAGAGATGAAATTACCAGCAGCTACAAAAGATCAGGGCTGTCACACATGTGTTCTCATTTAATCCTGCAAGGGCTCATCATTGATCCCATCATAAAGATGGGAAAACTGGATCCTACAAATGTTATCTCACTCACCCAAGCTCACTTGTCAGCAAGGGTAGGGTAGGGGAGATGTTCAAACCCGGGTCAGTCATCTCACTGGAAAAGCCTTTTCCAGGGTTGAATACGTGTCCTAGTTAGCTTTAACTGCCTACCTGATACAGGCTAGAGCCACCTGAGAAGGGAGTCTCACTTGAGGGATGGCTCAGATCAGCTGGCCAGTGGGCATGTCTACAGAGGATTGCCTTCATTGTTAACTGATGCAGGAGAGTCCATCCCACTATGGGCAGTATCATTCCCTGGGCTAGCTGAGAAAGCTTTCCGAGCATGAGCCTTTGAGAGAGACAATAAGCAGCATTCCCCCATGGTTTCTGCTTCAAGTTCCTGGGAAATAATCAGTGGTAAATATGAATGGGGACACCCTTTCTACACCGGACAAAGGCCACCTGGAGGCCACTACGCTGTTGGTTAGTAATGGTCATGACTCTCAGTCCTGCAAGAGTTTCAGCTTCAGCTCTGCCCCCGTGGGAACAGGGAAGGGACAGCAAAGCTTCTCCTTTTTCAGGCCTAGAACATGTAGACAAATGAAGGGGAGCGAAGGCTTTCACGGGACAACTGCTTCCATTTTTTACCTGCCTAGAGTGTGGTGCTCCTGGATGGGTTCAGTCTTAGCATGATCTAAGGTGGGGGGTTGACTAGCTAAGGAGAAGGTCTATCCTATGACATACCACTTTCTTAGTCCATTGATTTTATTCTAGTAAATGTCCAATTTGCCCCCTCCCCCATCAATCAAGGGAGTGTGGCTGATACTTAGAAGGTATTCCCTCTGAGCTTTCCCACTTCCTCAGAAGGTCACGGGTGACACTCTGCTAATCCAGTTTGAAATAGCATTGTCTTGTATCCGCCGCTACAGCTCCAGCCAACTCAGACCTCTGCATTGGAAAATTCCCATTCAGCCTCCAGAAAGCAAAGCAAAGATAAGGTCTTGCAAACTGAGATGGCTCCTTTCCTCCACACAGCATCTGAAGGAAGCAGAGATGAGCTGCTACCTTGTCGCTGGCCTCCGGCCAAGAGAGGAAAATCAGATGTTGCTCTGTACCCCAGCCTTCCCTGCTTCCCAGTGTCTGCTCTTTTAGGGACAGAAGCCACCCTTCCTCACCCACCCCAGGACTTCAGAGGATATTCTGCCCAGCAACTGGGGCCTTCCTTCAGTGCAGGAAGGGTGCCCCTACCAGCTCCTGGCACTAATCATTTCCCCATAAAACTTAAGATTTGAAGCGAGTTGGGTAGAGAGGCGGAAGAAGGGCAAGATGATGCTGGTGAAAGGGAACATAAATAGTTAATTTGATAGTGATTTAGAATGACTGCTTGCTGTTTCAGATTTTAAAAAAAGCTGCAGCAAGTGGAGGAGAACGCTGGAAGAGGGCTGCACACAGGCATTTCATTTAGATTTAATAAGACCGATTATTAGCAGCATATTTCATGACAATTAAGAATTCTGACAGCCTCCCATCTACCAGCTTTAATGTGCACCACAAAAATTAAAATACTTATTTATACAACAAAAGTGCTAATAAGTTCATTTTGAGAAATACCCTGAACTCACACAAGTCTTAACTTTTTACAGGAGAGAGAGAGAATGACTCAGAGGTGGTAAGTTCTAGAAGCTCAGAAAAAAATAATTTTCATCCCCTATTCCGACCTAGGTTATCAGCTGAGAGGGCCAAGTGCTCCATCTCCTTCTCTCTCCTAATGAACACACGCATGCACATGTATTTTTACACACACATGTCACTTGTGTCCAGCACAAGAGAAAAACAACTAAAAATAGACATTTATTTTGAACCTCGGTTTTTGAGTTTTTGTCCGTGGTAGGCTGTTTCTATGGCTTATGGCCTATAGAAAAAAACTAACACCGTGATAGAAGGGCATGGTGTAGGAAAGGGCTTACCTCATAGTAGCTGGAGAAACAGGGCCACTGAGAGGTGGCCAGGGACCAAGGACAAATAGACTCTTTAAAAACTCCTCAGCCATCCAGAAGCCCATTTCTTCCTGCTTGTTTCCACTTCCCGACACCCACACAGCTGGGAATCTGCTCTACGCTGCTTGGTTTATTTTGTCAACTTGACACAAACAAGGGTCATCTGGGAAAAGGGGTCAACTGAGGAAATGCCTCCATCAGACTGGCCCATATGCAAGTTCGTGGGCAATTTCTCGATGAATGGTTGATATGGGAAGGCCCAGCTCACTATGGGTAGTGCCACTCCTAGGCAGGTGGTCCTGGGGGAGCATAAGAAAGGAAGTTGAATTTGAAACTGATAAGCAAGCCAGTAGGCATCACCCCTTTGTGGCCTCTGCTTCAGTTCCTGTCTCCAGGTTCCTACATTGACTTCCTGCCTTGATTTCCCTTTCTTCCACAAATTGTTTTTGGTCATGGCATTTAACATAGCAACCAGAAACCAACTGAACTAGGGAAAATTAAGTCATTGACAATGTTAGAGCCCTCATGGTTCAATGACCTCACAACAGCTTCACACACTGGAGACCAGACATTCAATATATGAATCTTTGGGATGTGGGAGAAAACTTTCTCTCCAAACCATAATAGGTACTAAACTTCTAAAACCCAGAATTTGAATAGCAGCCCCATATAATACAGAATTGGCTTAGCAGCCCGCCCCAGACTGATTCCAAAATTTAAAGTAAGTTGACCCTCAAATTATCCTCCAAAGAGTATAGTCTACCTCATGAGCAGTTGTGAAAAGTAAACATGACAATGTCAATAAAATTGTGTAGGCCAGCATCTCTAAATAGGCACTCAGTTCATGGAACTCTGTTCATGGTGCCTCATAATTACCATAAATGATAGACACTATTTATCATTGAATAAATATATATTTGGCATGTCCTACTAGAGTTCATGTTTCTAGCCTTTGCTGAACTGTGTTTTTGATTCGAAACCATTTCTCCATCCTCCATTCACCCATCCCAGTCTCCTGCCAACTATCACCAATGTGGTATTCCCAAAGTCCCAGAACGCTGTGCATTCTGGACTCGCTGAGTTATTATTGAAAAAGGCTTTTTCCACCTTCGTTATTCCTTATCTCCAGTCTGTGAACCTGGGGCTGAGTACGGCCACAGACATCTTACATGTCCTCTAGGATTCCCCAGAAGAGATATTTCATACATGCCTATAGCTGACGGCGATTGTAGTCTCTGCTAAATGTCCCCACGTCTACTTCCTGCCCCCTCTTCACACTGGCTCTTCCCTGCTCCCATCTAAGTCATCAAATACCCAATGATTTCTTTAGAACTGGTAGCCTCTAGAACTATGGAAAATTAAATGATGGATACAAAACTATACGTCCTATCCCACCACCTGTAAATATAACCTTATTTGGAAGACAGCCTTTGCTGGGGTTAAAAGAATGCTGAGATAAAGTCACCCTATTTAGGACCTAAATGCAACAATAGGTGTCCTTTCAAGAGAAAGGAAGAAAGAGGTGAGTCTCAAATATACAGAGAGAGGCAGAGACTAGGGCCACACAAGCTCCAAGGACAGCTGGAGCCGCAGAGGCTAGATAAAGCAAGTTAAGATGCTCCCCAAGAGGCTTTGGAGGGAGCATGGCCCCACTAACACCTTGATTTTAGCAATCTAGACTGCACAGCTGTAAGAGAATAGATCCCTGCTGCTCGAAGCCACCCACCCAGTTTGGCAGGGCTGAGAAACTAATATAAAAGCTAAAGAAACTTGGCCATTAGTGGGAAACTGTGAAGCACCAGTCCCCAAGCTCACAAAGTCAGATGAAGGCAAGTGTCTACAGAGCAGGTGAACCACTTAGAGATGGACACCCTGCTGTCAGCCTGGCCTCTGGGAAGCAGTGTGTGCTCTACCTCATCCCCGTGCTTGTAAAGAAGGCTTCTGTCCAGAAAACAGGACATCAGCAGACACATGTTGGGACATACTGGCTTCTGTGCCCCTCTGCTCCAGTACTCTTAAAGGCTAATGTTGAGTCTCAGCCCCATGGATTTCTCTTCCCACTTTTTGAGTTTAGGTGCCTGGAGCTTCACATCTTTGAAATCTGTTTTCCTCATTGTAAAATACGGAAAATCCAATTAATACCCTTTGTATCAGCTAGAGCTTATAAACAGCAAAAAAAAAAAAAAAAATTCTAGCTCTGGTCTGGTGCACGTGCCAGCAAGCAGAATATAATTCTGCATTTGGTTATTTTCTTACACCATCAAAACTTTTCATGGGGAAAGGTTCACATTTATTTGGAAACACACCCACAGTGCATTTATCAGAGGCAGAAAGTTGTTGACACCTCATGAATAACAAGACCTACAAATATCTATGTTCACTTTCCCTTTTCCTTCCAAAGAGAAACAAGAAGCCACTAAAAAAGTAATAAAGTATTAATTCTTATTAATTCTACATGAAGTATTTAAGAGGGATCTCTCTGTGGACCTCACCTGTGCTCATTATCACGAGCCACTGAACCATGGGAAATTAACACCAAGAAGAGCCTTTAGCCAGCTACTTCAAGTCTCTTGCTGCATAGATGGGGAAACTGAGGCTCAAGGGGACAAAAATACCCAAGTCATGCAGCATATCTATTAGCAATGAAGCTGGTATCCACAGCTGGGCCTCGTGCTCCATGGCCTCACCTCATTCTCTTCCATAAGCCTGAGGTGGTGCAGCAAGCCCAGCCTCTCCGTAGCTCTCTTGCCTGCAGGCTGAAGGATGGAGCCTCTATCTGGTTCAGTGAAGGACATGTTAACTCATGAATTCAGCTATGCCAGCCCATGTCCAAAAATCCATTGCAGGTTGGCCTCATATCCCAGCAGAAAAGGAAGGAAAGACTAACATTTATTTGGAAACATGACTACTGTGCATTCATCAGAGGCAGAAAATTGTTGCTGCCTTGTAATTGATCCCAAAGACTGGAGGAGAATTAGCTGGGTTGCATCTTTTTGAATGTCAGCCCATATGACCCATATCTGAGTAGGTAGATGACTATAAGGTTACATCAACATCTGGAAGGATCTTCAAGTGTTTTGTCACAGTTAAAGTGTGATCAAAACACATCCATTTGAGAGTCACAATATTTAGTATTTTAATATTAATAATGTCATTTTGAATAGGGTACCAAACAAGAAACCATTCTGTTAGGATTATAAAGATTCTATACTACAAGAAATGGGTAAAGTATGGGTGGCGAGGATGTGCCACTAACACTGGATCCAATTTCTTTACTTTGTAGATATTTAAGACAGACATGCATTCTCAAAGATAGCGACATAAATCGACAAAGAAAAGGAGCAATTTCTGTATGAGTCATCCCTCCTGTGAGTCTGTAAATGAAACCCACCCCGAAAGGAACCACACTTTACAGCTTATGGACCGGGAAATTAAGCTTAGTGGAATTCTCACAGGATAGTTAGAAGCAAACCTTCTGAATTAGGGACTGGTCAAGAGGAACCATTGATAGCATCTCCATTGCTGAGATGATGTTCCTAAACAGGATCTTTATATGCAGGCCAAGATGAATATAAACAGCAGCTCTGGACAGGGAACAGTGGTCATGAGAAGGCAGGAGTTTTTCCCTTTCTCTCTCTCCCTTCCTTCCTTTTTTCACAGGGCCTTGTGCATGCTGTACATGTGCTCTACCTCTGAGCTGAACCCTACTGCGGGCAGCTGGTTAGAAGCCACAATAAGGTAAGGGACCTCTTAGCCTATAGTTTAAGATTTTTAAAAATTATTTGTATATGTTTATGTATGTGTATGTATCTGCCACATGCCAGAAGGTACCTTCAGAAGCCAAAAGGGGGAATCCGATCCTCTAAAGCTGAAGTTGCAGGTGGTTGTCAACTGCCCAAAGTGGGTGCTGGGAATAAACTCTCAAAAAACACCAAGCACTTGTAAGCACTAAGCCATCTCTTGAGCCCAGACCCTGTATTTTAGAGATCAAATTTGAATAACAAATTTAGAAGGTACTAGCTTATGGGAGAGTGAATAACATATTTTAGCTCTGTGCCTCAGTTTCTACTTTTATGCCACGTGCATACCGACATGCCTACCTTACCCGGTGGCTGTGAGATTTAAATGACATTAAAGCTGTACTTAGCATAGCATGCGGTGAACGCCAGGCACGTTCACTCTAACAGTTTGCACCTCCGCCCGGGATTTGCCAGAGACCAGAGACAACTGGGTAAATTAGACAATCAAGAGCTGGCACTGCCATCCGATTCTGTTTTGTAGTTTTACTTTTCAAAAATCATGAACAATGAAAACAGTCTGGGCTGCATGTGGAAATCAGACATTTCAGACCTGCTATTCAAGCTGGAACTAGCCTAGAAACGACCTCCCTATTGACTCAATTTCACAGTGCCAGAAGGTGCTACGGCAGGCTGCCGGAGGGGAAAAACCATCCATGGTCTTCCTCAGTAGAAGAGCCTACCTGCTACAATTTAAAAAAAAATGCCAGGCAAGATGTACTCACTAGTGAAAAAGTGACATGACTATGACTGTTATGGGGCTAGCCAAGCCCTTTCTCCTTGGAGGTAAAGCTCACATCAGGAAGTTCTTCATGCCCGATACTGTGAATCTGGTCAAAAGCCCATGGCTAAGAGGTCATAGGCCCTAAGGGAGAACCCGCTACTGTTGGGTTCCTCACTGGACATGTCGAAATGCCTTCACTAGTCATGTTTATACCCATATATCAATGTCGCTCTCATCTTTCTGCAGTGGGAAGCACTTAACTCCAGGGATGCACAACTGGTCTAAGTACTGAGAATAAGTAGCTACTACATGCTCAGCCCTAAACGGGACATCTATAGTAATCCCCCTAAAGGCTCGTGGAACATATAAGAAGAGCAGGTAAAAGGAATTGAAGAAGAGTTGGAGGCTGGGGAGGAGCACTGTGCTGCTTTCCATTATGCTCATGAACTCATAGGAGCTTCAGTGGCCCTGCACAAGAACAAGCCAGTTTACATTCCAGCATGGGGGTGCAGGGGGTGGGGTCATGAAGCTCCACCCTTAGGTGAGGAGTTATGGGCAGTTTGTGACTACTGGGTGAAGGGTAGTCACCTTTCTTCTGGAGTATGACAGCTGGTGGGCTGCCTGTGCTCGATTCATGGCCCCAACATCCATGTACATGCATGCTGTACTAATTAGACTTGATGGGGTTGCTGAAAACCATAAAAGAATGTGCGGGTGAGAGGGAGACCTGTTTGCGTGGGGTCTGTGGGAGCCTATAAGCAGTGGAAGGGAGGAGCTGAGGGTGGATATGATCAAAATACATTGTAGGCATGTATGAGATTGTCAGACACTGGACCTTCAGCTTTGCCAGCCTCTAGCTGACACCCTGGAGAGACTGTCTCACACTTTGTAGCCAGCAAATCCCAGTCTCTACCCCAAGCGCATTAGGATTAGAGACACCTATGACCACGTCAGCTTCTTACAGGGGGACTGGGCATCTGAACTCAGATCAGGCTAGCTTAACAAGCCCTTTTACCCGGTGATCTATACCCCTAGTCCAGAGAATGCATTTCCATATCACTCCCTTTATCTTATTTTATGTAAAACAGGGTCTCACGATAGTTCTGACTGGCCTGGAACTTGCTGTGTGGATCAGGCTGGCCTTGAACTCACAGAGATCCACTTGTCTCTAACCTCTGAGCACTGGGATTAAAGGTGTATGTCACCACTCCAGGCTTAATACATTGTTTCCATTTACTGTGTTGTAAGCTGCTCATGTGTCTGGATTAAGGGACAGAAAGCCTCTGAACAGCAGTCCTTGCTTGTCATCCTTTTTCTTCCCCATCATTTCCCCACACCGATGTCCTAAACGCCACCAACAGGTGTCCACTAAGTGCTGGAGGGCAAGCAGCCTGAGTGGCCTGACATACACACTGCCTGCCCGATCTGGGAAACTGTGAAAGTCATGTCAGCCTTCTACAGATAACCCAGGATTTACAGCACCATCGACAGCAGGCTTCAAGGACTTTGGAGGCCAGAGAGGGAAGGAGGAATCACAGAAAAGCTACAGCCCCCCAGAGGGAGGCACCAAACACCAAACATAATGTAGGTCTTGCTGAGGAAGCAGTCCAGCCAAGTACCTCAGACCAGTCACAGAAGCCCAGGAGGTTCAGAGGAATGCCTGGGCCCCTGCCTAATTATAAATCATGCAGTGAACTCTGCTGGCTAGGGAGCTTATTCTGGCTATGATCTGCAGAACTTCTAAAGTCCAGAACCCATTCTTCGATTTAGGATCATCTTCTCCATAAAAATGCACACATGTACATGGGCACCAAAACACTACTTGGACTTCAGAGGATATGGGACATGAGCAATACCATTGCCTACAGCCTTATCCAAAGGGCAGATGCGCCTAGCCTAAGAGACGTCAAATAGAAACCCAGGATACTTAGAGTACGCAGGGGTGGCTTCTTGGGTGTACATGAACGTGAGCCAAGGTTCCAGTCACTTGGAGAGCATCTACCCCTATGGGCAGCTCCTGCTGAGTCGGGCTAATCTCCGTCCTGCCTGCCTGTCTCCAGGCCTGGAGCCCACTCCAGCCCCTCTTGCTACAACTTTAACCTTTCTGAAGCAAAGTTTTATTCAGTAATTGAGGAGAGTAGCCAAAGCCTAAGCTTGTCCTTTTTAATTCATCTCATGTTTTGCTTTAAGAATTCAAAGTATTTTCTTAAAAGCATGCATCCATTCAAAAGCATTCTCTATTGTTTAGCCACAAAGACTTATGGCATTTCATTACAAATATGCTGAACAACGCAAACAAGGAGGGGCAGCTTCTTAATCAGTCAATATAAATGGGATTATTCAATATTGATTGTTCTTTGGGGCAGGGAGCAGGGTTTAAACCCACGGCCTCACATTTACTAAACATGCTCTCCTGTAATCACAGAACTACACTTCCGGCCTTGGATAATTCTTTATTGCGAAAAGTTCTAGCTGAGGGATTTTTCTACCTTAATAAATATTCTTCCTACAAAAACATCTCACGTGGAAGCCAAGTTCTTCCATCTCTAGTACCTTATCTCTCACGACAACCCATTCAAGGTCATTTGTCCTTCCTGTCTCTCTCACAGGGAATCCAAGTTGAGCAAATGTAGCCAAAATGACACAATTGAACATCAGGACATTGAACTTGAATCCAGGCAAACCTGACTCTTCACACCCTACTCTTCCCTCGACCTGCGTTCTTCAAGACTGTAAAGGCTGCTGCTATCAGAATAGAGTATGTGGTCAAACATGCCTTGGAAATGCTGGTGGCCCTTCTGCAGAAGCTGTCGGAGAAGATGTGGTCACACTGAGCAGCCCTCATCTCAGGGAAGCCCACCCCAGCTCTGCTGGCCACAGGACACTTCTGGGAGCACCTTCTCCACAGGGTCCGGAAGAGGTTCTCAGACCCCATGGTACAGACATGCACACACCCTGCCAGGTCACTCCCTTCAAAATAGTCTTTCTCTTTGGGATCTTACCTCTTCCACAGTAGTAGGACTGGACCTTGGGGCCAATGAGTAGAAGAAGAAAGCTCTTCCTGGGAGAACCAGGTGAGATCAAAGCCTTCAGAAGGTCCTCCTAAACTCTACTAGGCATGATGGAAGGCAGCCATCTGCAGTGATGATCCAGCCAAAGTCAAGGATGGACAGAACTGAGATCATTTACCCATGAGCCCAGGAGACAGTCAGGACATGGGATCCTAAGTCTTGCAGATTTCACAGTGAAGGAGCCCATGTGAAATAGGTTGTCACGAGGCACATGGTATTAGGTGCTGCTGGTGGAGAGACAGCATGGCTACTCAGCAAGAAATGGAGACAGTTGAAAACTAGCTTTCTTGTAAGCTCACATAAGCAACAAAGAAAGGTTTAGCAAAGATCTATGGGTCCTGAGTCAAAAGCAGAGCACGTTGCCTGACTAGGAATTTACCTACCCCCTCCTTGTTTTTAGGTATCTGTTGCCATCTAGAACACGTTTCTTTCCCAAAATATCAAGACTTTTAGGACTTAAGTAGTTTTGTGAGGACAGTGACACAGAATATTTGAAATTAGGGCTGCCCCAGAAAACCCAAGCCATGTGATTATCTTCATTAAACTAAATCACTTCAAATCAGGTGGGTATACACCTGGATTGTTCAATGAACTAGTTGATTAAATCTCAAAGACTGTCAGGTTGTGAATGTGAGTGTGGAGGCAGGGTGAGGAGAACAGAGCAAGGATGGATTAATGCCTGGACTGGATCACAGAAAGGCAAGTAACACCCCATGCCAGGCAGAGCCGTGCACGGTCTCTCCAGGTCACAGGTAAAGGCTGGGGCTGCGAACTGAAGTTCCAGGGTATGGGGTTGCATCTGTGCTATGCATTCTTGGAGACTGAAGGACTGACCAGAGCTCCTGCTTTTGTGTGAGCTGGAATGTTTCAGTTAGGAGCTAAATGACCTTGGGCTATATTTAGCCCTCTTCATAGCCACACATTGTCCACCTCTGTGATTGGCCTAATATCCCTGTCACTACCAGGTAAAAATCCTTTTTGAAATACATGAACAGATCCCTAGCTCTCACCAACCCAAAGGCTACGGATGTCATCAAACAGCATAAGACTGATAGCAGAGATGTCTCCACTTTGGTACAACCCACCCGCCTGATACTGCCGTCAACACATTTGAAGGGTGCCTTGATTTATGACTTTCTCTGTTCTGTTATTAAAAGAAACTTCATGATACTGTCACTACTGTGTCAACCTAAAGCTGTGTTCCCAGGGCCTTGGTCACTTATGTTTGGCTCCATTAAACTGTCCCTTATTCCCTATTGGGCGAGAGCTGTATGGGGTCAAGGCAGACATAGCATCTAGAATAAAGAATGGTCAAGAAGTCAAGGATGTGAGGAGAGGCAGTGAGTGATACCCAAGGGAGCTGAGAGGAAGGAAGAGGGATAGTCTGTCTTCAGGCCAAGTGACCACAGCTGTCACAGAGAGGAAAAGGGACCCAGGACAACAGGCCACAGCCCCTCAAATGCCTCCCACAAGAAGCCTTCTCAATATGTAACCTAAGGAGCGGCCAGCCCAGACTCCAAGCCAGCACCCGCAGATCCAGACTGAGGGGATGTCCAATGGGAAGGAAATTACCCAACGGACCACTCCAGTTTCCAAGTAGAAACAAGCACTTCAGCAAAAAGATGAACTTCTAGAAAATTCTGTGGATCTGCGGGATTTCATCCCTCAATTTCAGCAACATGAAATCGCAGGAAAGGATTAGCTTTGCAGCCCCACTTACTACTTGTGTGGTCTTAGGAAAGTCATTGGCGTCAGGGTGGTATGCTGCTCCTCTTGCCTGAGACAGTCCTGGTTTACAGTTGTTGATGTCTTAAAAAAAACAAAAGGAGTGTTATCCTTTAAAAATTTTTGATTACATTTTATTAGTTGTGTATGGGGGATGTGCCATATCCATATGTGGAGTCCAGAGGGCAACTTGTGATTCTTTCTATCCACCATATGTGTCATGGGATCAAATCCCAGTCACCAGGCTTGGCAGCAGGTGCCTTTCCCTGCTGAACCATCTCACTGGCCCAAGAAATGTATTCTCTTTAGCAGAATTACTTAATAAGCCCAAGAATGTAATAAAAACCAATTTGCAGATAATAAATACTTTAACTATATATATATGTAGATATATGTAATTATATTTTTAGTACCCTTTTTTATTTTCTAAATGATCTAGACTGACTTCCTCTCTAAGTCCATCTGGAAATAAGAAAATGGATTATTTTAAAAGCTCCCCACTCACCCACCCACCCCAGTGGATCACATATGTGTAAAGAATCCAGTGATATATTTAAATCTCTCTTTTCCATGTAAATTCCTTTATTAGAAAACTATTGGGAATGTGGAGAGGCAATGTGGTCTCACGGGAATTAGGAGCTAGTCCTAAACCCCTCCTTAAGCCTCACAGTTCCTCAGACCACCACTGCCCTGACATCAGCTTCCGCTCCCACTTAAGGACATAGAAGAAGCCACAGGGCACAGAGATGGGGACAGCAGCCGCTTTTGTGACAAGATCGCCTAATCCCAAGGCGGGTCACTCAATCCCACACCAGGTCTCCCACATTCACCCAGCTTACTCCACACCATACCAGATCGTCTCATTTCTGATGAGTTCCTGCACACTGAACCCCATGTGACCCTGGTACAGCAAGGGTCCTTGGTTCTGTTCTAGAGTAGCAATGCTAAGCACAGTCCTAGCTGGCCCAGAGGGCACCCAAAGGGAGCTTCGGGCTCATTCTCCAGCAAGACCCTGCCTCCTTCTTGTCCCACCCCCAGCGTCTAAGGAGCTGTTGCAGCCTGTACCCAGCCTCTGCCATGTCACACGGATCCTAGCCAGCATGAAGGGGGCAGAGGGAAGTCGGCATCAGATGTCACTTTTTTCCAGGGACTCCCATAAGGGTATTCTACCTATCAGCTCTGATGCTTCAAGGTTAGGTAGATGGCGCCATGATAGCCCTTGACACAGTCTCTGGAGATATAAGACTTTATTGAACTCATGTCCATTTGTCTGTCTCTTTGTTTTCTTCTCTTGGGGTGCTGGGAAGTGACCCCAGGGCCTTGGGCCTGCTATACAACCACTCTACCACTGAGCTCCATCCCTAGCCTGCAATCATTCCTCTGAAACGCTGCCAGGACAACAATTTAAAACTCCTTCAGCATCTCAGAGAGTAGCAAGGTGTGACACCCTTTCATTCCCTGTAATTGTCAGTAAATGTCCCAGGATGTGTGTTCACCGCATCTAGTCAACGTGAACAAAATTCCTCTGTGGACCGGGCCGATGAGATTATCAGAGCTTCTCATAGGCAACCTGACAACTCTGTTGTTGGGCACCTCACCTGAGAGATCAAGGGGCATTAGGACCCAGTGCAGCCTGGTCCCTGTATCACTCAGAAGAAGCACAGCTCACACCAGGCAGAGGTCCTGTATGATGAGCCTCAGCGTTGGAGCTTGGCCACTTAGAGCTGCCATCAGAGCTAGGGGAGTCCTCCAAGCCGAGTGTTCTAGGGAAGGCTGAAGAGAAAGCAGCAAGAGGCCTCCTTGGCTCAAACTGGACTGTGCTCGGCTTTGACGTCCCCACCTCGGTTTCTGCATTCCCCAGTCCCTGCCTCTGCCGCTGTGGGCCCTAGCTCACTAGACATTTGAGCTGCTATAAAGCGGCATCTGGAATTTTCCTCCTTCCTAGACTCTTTCTCGCTGTGTGCACCATTAAGTCACGATGCCCTCACAGCAGCTAGCTTGGCCCACTATACACCACTGAGTGGTTTTACCTGAAAGAAACATCAAAGGGCCTTTGCCCTTAGGCCTTCCTTTGGCCTGCCCTCTCTGCATAGGACTTGAGTCTGAGTCCTGTTCCTGAGGCAACAGATTAGGATCTTGATTGTCCAGATCAGGCCAGCCAGTAGCTAGCTTCAATTGTCATCCCTACCAAGAAATCTCTACAGGCACTCACTGTAACCTGATGTAGCCTACACACTCTGATCCAGTACAACCGAAATCAAGCCCAGTTATGCCACGCTACTTTGGATAGTATATCTTGGACTACAGTGCCCCGCAAGAGGCCAACCATACCCTGGGTGGGCAGTCCCCTTGTCATGGCCCAAACTCCCTAGCCTACCTCACTCATCCCCATCCCTATCTCCCACCTCATTTCTAATGGCTCCCTCTCAACCTCCGTCAACCCAAGCAATGCAGACACTTCCTGCCCCTGAAAAACTTTACATCCTTTGTTGACTCATCTGTGTATTAACTAAATCATGAGCTCCTAAAAGACATTCCCTGGCTTCTTCTCCCTTCCTGGCCTCTAGAATAATGTTGGCATGTCATAGAGATTCTGGTTGACTCCACGGGGTTCATTCCCTTAAACTCATTCACAAGTTAAAAACACCATATCAAAAAAAAAAAGGAAAATAAAAAGCTGAGGAGGTAGCTCAGCTGATAGAGTGATTATCTGGCATGAATGAAGTCCTGGGTTTGAGCCCCAGGATCATACACACCAAGTGTGATGGTGCACGCCTATAATTCTAGCTGTCAGGAGGTAAAGGCAAGAGGTCATCCATGGGTGTAGAGCAACTTCAAGGCTACCTTAAGCTATTTTAGATCATATCTTGAAGAAAAAAAGTACATTTACTAAAAGTGACCTATGAAATACCATAGTTTCTTAGCCCAGCTAGTATGAAGCACACTGAAAACATCTACAGACGCCTACAGTTGGATCAAAACAGCGAACACATAGGCTATTCCATACGAAGGTGTTCAGTATCCTATAATTCATTTCCTACAGTGTGCTGTGGGCCATTGACCATTTCCACTCATGACTACATGACAGTGGGAACTGCAACTCACTGCTGTATACAGCCAGCACCAGGAAAGAGAACCCTACCACAGGCCATTAGTCCAGAAAAGTATCAAAAGTCAGAACTCAGGCCGTGCTTTGTCTTGAAAGCACGCTACTCTTGCTCCAAAAAGCTGAGGAATCTCAGCTGAAGCAGCATGAATCAGCAAGAAACCTATTGACCTTCCTCCCTTGTTTATGTCTTGGTGGAGAGTTGGTGATCTAAAAACACATGTAGAATAGGGGTTTGGGTTAAGGCCAAGAATTCTAGAAATGGCAAAATAAAGTTGTCTAAGAGGTCATGTCAGGGCCAGCCACAAGAAGACAAACTCAAGAAACCACCGAGGCATGAGATCCTGTGTCTGCAGGAACCCACATCTCAGAGCACCTTGCCTGCTTCTGATTGGGGTTGAAGCCATTCTGGTACATGTTGGTCACAGGCCTGCAAGTCCATCCTCACAGGGAAAAGGGAGGCAGATCTTGGGGGAAGCTCCATTTTGTCTGCCCCTTGGAGTGTACTACCCACCCCCATGGCTACTGGAGATTTCACCCAGTGAACTGAGACCAAACGGGCCTGGGCTTTCCTACTCTTTCCCCAAGCTGCCAGAAGAAAAACATGAAAGAAAGGCTCAATTCAAGGCTCTGAAATTCTCACAAGCTCTCCTGTTTTTGTTTCGTTTGATCTTGCATAAGCGAAAATTCTGTATTGTCCCATGAACAAGATTATCACAAACACAGGGCTAGCCAGAGTTATCCTCACACCTTGGAAAATCTGTCAATGCTTATACATCTGTGTGCCATTGTCTAAGAAGGAAGCAGCCAAGGGCTTATTCTTTCTTATCAATACTACTATCCATCTGTGAAATCGTTTCCTTAAGCCCTAAGGGTCTCTAAGAAGTAAAGGTTTTGTTGATTAAAGTCTATGGGCCTTTCTGTCAGGTGGCACGCACACAGCACAGCCCCTGGGGCTCTACAGCCCCTCCTTCTGCAGGGATAATGGCACAGCACCCTACTCCTAGCCCCGCCTATTGAACTGCCCCAGGTTGGCTTATTCACCAAAGCCATTCAGAGCCTTGAGCGCTTTGAGCATTTCTGAACAATAACATGCTTTGGGGCCCCCAGCCTCTCCTCTGTTCAGTAGCCTACTGCCCCACAGAAGGCACCAGCGGGTAATTTCAGACCTCACACTAAAGAGAAGAAAAGCACCAAGTTCAGGCAAGCATTATGATTATGATTACGGCCGTGTATGTAGGAAAACGGTCCCCAAGCAAGGGTCAGTTCACATTCAGCCCCTCTGTGGTTGCCTTCCTTACATCAAAGGGCTGCTTCTCTGATCTTGTGGAGAAAAGAGCTGGGGAAGGTGCAGCTGCATTTGAATGGAGAGAAATTAATGAAGTCATCTTCCAAGGCATGGAAGGCTTATTCAATTATTGCCCCTCTGAACACCCGGTCCACTGATTCATCCCCTGTACAAGCCACAAGGCCTTGAGTTACTTAGGTCTCTCTCTTTCTGGGTATTTTATCCAGTAGATGATCACAAGAATATTGGCTGTAGATAAACATTACTTTGAAGACGTACAGAAAACATGCACATACCAACGCTTCACAGTTGGTTCTTCCCCATATGCCTGTAGATGCACCTTGACAGAATTATGTTTTTGGAGGGCCAGGGTTAGAGTTGGTAAAGTACTTGCCCTGCAATCATGAGGATCTGGATTTGGTCCCTCACAACTTACATTTTAAGAAGCTAACATCGTGATGCACACTTTAATTGCCGAGGTGAGGAAGTGGAGACAGATAGATCCCTGGGGCTCATTGGCCAGCCAGTACAGCCCAGTTGACAAGCTCTAGACCAGCGAGAGATTGTGTCTTAAGCAAACAAGATGGCTAGCACAGGAGAAACAATACTTGAAGTTGTTCTCTGGCCTCTGTATACATACCAATACACATGCACTCTCACATAGGTACATCCTCGTACATGGATGCATGTCTGAATACATGCACGCACACGCACGCACACACACACACACACACACACACACACAATCTTGTTTCCATCCTAAGAGAAGTAGTCAAGTTTCTATGTAACCCTTATGAATCAGATCACTAGAGTTGGAGACATGAGTAGCTCACAACTTCTACCTCTCATGAACTCTCATCTGCTTATAAATAATTGCCAGGGATTGCTACCAATGGTCAGGGAATTTAAAGGAGAGTGTGGTGGATCCTGCCAGGGAAATGAGGGCAGAATTCACAGAGAAGGTGAGACCTGAGCTCTCTCTTGGAAGTGGAAAAAATGAAATTTTTATTTAGGTTAAAACATGCACTAAGGAATTAAAGGCCACTGAAGGAATAGTTAAGATGGAATGGGCTTGTGAGGTTGTGGAAGGAGTAGGAAATTGAGGTCAAGGCTTAAAACCAACCAACTGTCATTACAGGCTGATTCCAGAGTGTCATGCAAACAGCCTCTTACATTATTATCCCAGGATAGCAGCCGCTCTGGGATGCTGGGCTTAACTCTCAGGGTCCAAGGATGCTACCTACGTTCTTTCAGCTCCCTGCTAAGGACCATGGCTGTATCATTTACTCCTTAAAGTGCCTGCCCTCCACCAACATCAAAAGTATTTTTTAAAGACCGGGTATTTATCCCAGAACAAATCATCGCATTTGTCAAACAAATCCAAGTTTATTAGGACTGATGTTGGAAATAATTTCCCAATTATGTAAATGAATAAAATCTGTTTTTAATTAATCTCTAGGCTTAGCTTGCATCCTAAGAATAAATTCTGTCTTTCTCTTGGTACAGGGTTACTCTTCTCAACAATTAGCCTGTAGGGGACCGGTAAAAAATGTTAGATGTGATTGAACCAGACATATACAACAAGGTCAATGGTCAAGGGGGCATCTCTATGAAATGTAGTAAGGCTCTTAATTCCTAAAGAACAATTTGAAATGGTCAGAATGAATGGAAAGGGATGTTCAATTCTACCTGTGATCTGAGCTTGGTTTCTGGCCCTCTTGTGCCGGCCCAGCCTGGTCTCTATTTCCTTCGCTCTCTTGTCCCTCCCTATGTTCTATACGTTCCTTTCACAATTCATTTGTATTTCAATACATCTCTTATATATATTTTAAATTCCCAACATCTAGCGCTTCTTCAGGTCCATGCTGACATTCTCTAGCTTTCAGTCATAATCTCATTTCCTTTCCTATTTCTTGAAATGTATAAAACACATAAAACATATAGGATGGGGTCATTGTTTGCCATTCCTGGGCATCTCTGGGGACTCACTTCCGATGTTTCGTTTCCTTGTATACTTTGTGATTTCTGTCCAAGAGTTTATCTTCACTGGGGCTAATCCTATGCACATTCTTTGGAGTGCTGATCGAATGTGGATTCCTCTGGAGATGCATGCTCTCCCCTGTCTGGTCTGCTTTACATTAAAAATTTTTAGCTTGTGGTTATTCATATTATGCAAATACTGTCATCTCAGACCACAAATCATATAAAAGCTGCTGCATTACAAGGTTTTCTGCCCACCATGCCATTTGACTCAACAACGGTTTTTCACTGTCTGCCTTTGAGGACAACTACCCTTCATAGGTATCACCTCATAGCATCATATCATATCATAGCATCACCTCAGAGGCCCCACCTGACCTCTCTCCCCACACAGGTCTTTTGATCTGCCACTCTCACATGGAGGAGCAGCTACTGAAGCCAGTATTCCGAGCACCCTGAGACTTATTGGAAGCTAGACCAAAGCAGTTGGCAAGTTTGGTTCTCATCTCACTGAATTCCTGTTCCTCTGGCTTTTTCTAAGTGTATAGAATTCTTCTTGGTTTCTGACTCTGCCACCTTTTTATGTCAGCTAGCATACTCTGATAGCTAATGATGATGGTCAACTTGACCAGGCCTAACCTCACATGGGAGACTAAACCCTGGGCATGTCTAAGAGGAAGTTTCTAACTGGGATTAATGGAGGTATGAAGACCCATCCTAACTGGGCAGCACCATCCAGTAGGCTGGAGACCTGAACTGCAGAGGAATCAGATGATGAACTGAGCCACAGCATTCTTCTCTCGCTCCTTCCTGACAACACCATGACCAGCTGCCTCCTGCTCCTGCCCTGTACTTTCCCCGCCATGAGGATCTGTCCCCTTGAACTGTGAGCCAAAACAAACCTCCCATCCTTAAATTGCTTTGGTTGGGCATTTTGTCACAGCCATGAGGAGGAACTAATACACACACAGTCAACATTCTGCTACATTTTTAGATATTTAATGAAATGCAGTGAGGTAGTTAAGAACTATCTAATCCACCAAACAGAGTCCATCACAACTCTCTAATGGCAAGTGCTAACAAGTCAGATGAGATGTCTTGTGGTGCTCTTTCAAAGTACCATCATCTCTCCAAAGCACCCCCTCTCTCCTCTAGACAGTTCTTCTTTATATCTTTAGCATATGCTATGATTTTAACCCACAGACCCACCTCTTACACTGACTCCCACCAGACTCCAAGCACCCAGATGTCAGAACTGTGACTTTAACTGACAAAGAACTTGGTAAAAATGGAGCCACATGTACACCTGTTGAGATGAGATGAGCAGAGCAGAGACAGTCTGATATCAATAACAGGTGCCTGGGACAACAACTTCTAGAAACTTGAGACCATCAGTGAAAATTTTCTATAGAAAGGCTAAGAAAATCACAGACACAAGGAGATGTCTCTGTGCAAGGTCTATGAAATGATAACTGAAGGGCAGAAGATGAGATTCCTAATTTGCTGACACACAGCCCAGCCATGGCCAAGCTCTCAAGACAGCAGCAACACTCTTCCTCCGATGCTGATTACGGCATTCTAGCTCTAAGCCCTAGGTTTCAGGATAGGAGATTATTACCATACTCTTTCTTACAATATTGGTAAAATGGTAAGGTATTTCCCCTGCTTTGTGGGTTTTATTATAATCCTGACATTTATATTGAAATTGCAGGTGGAAAAGAAGCACTGTAGAAACATATCCACTAAGTTTTTTATTGTGTTTTCCCAGGACACCCAGCAATGAATAATGAACTGTAAGGTTATGAGCCTTCAACTTGATACCCAATACTAAAGTCATCAGATACCTTACTGCGTTTCTTTCTTCCTGAAACAAAATAGAATATAGGATACAGTCCAGCAAAACTTAAATTAGAGAAACCATTGACTATAGGAACTAAAAAGACTGTGCATCTACAGCTTATTAGTTGTGCTGGCTAGTTTATGTCAACTTGACACAAGCTAGAATCATTTGGGAAGAGGGAACCTCAACTGAGACAACGCCCCTACCAGGTTAACCTGTGGGCAAGCCTGTGGTGCATTTTCTAGACTGATGGTTGATGTGAGGGTCCAGCTCACTGTGGGCGGTGCCACCTCTGGGGAAGGTGGTCCTGGGCTCTATAAGAAAGCAGGTTGGGCAACCATGGAGAGCAAGACAGTAAGCAGCACTTCTCCATGGCCTCTGCATCAGCTCCTGCCTCCGGGATCCTGACCTGTTGAGTTCCTGCCCTGACTTCCCTCAGTGATGGAATGTTACCTGAAAATATGAGGTGAAACAAACCTTTCCTCTCCAAGTTGCTGTATGTCAAATGCTCTGATTGGTCAATAAATAAAACACTGATTGGCCAGTGGCCAGGCAGGAAGTATAGGCAGGACTAACAGAGAAGAGAAAAGAGCAGGAAGGTGGAGGGAGACACTGCCAGCCGCCGCCATGACAAGCAGCATGTGAAGGTGCTGGTAAGCCACAAGCCACGTGGCAAGGTATAGATTTATAGAAATGGATTAATTTAAGATATAAGAACAGTTAGCAAGAAACCTGCCACGGCCATACAGTTTGTAAGCAATGTAAGTCTCTATGTGTTTACTTGGTTGGGTCTGAGCTGCTGTGGGACTGGCCGGTTAGAGAGATTTATCCTGACTGTGGGCCAGGCAAAAAAAACTCTAGCTACACCAAGTTGCTTTTGGTCACAATGGTTTTTGTTTCAGCTATAGAAACTCTAAGACATCAGCCTAGTGAATTTGTAGGCTGATACCACCATGATATGATTTCAGCGGAAACAAGATCAACTTAGTGTGACTGAGAGTGACTAGAAAAGGCAGGCTATGCCCCAGCCAAGGCATTGTGTTCTAGGACTGTTTTAAAACGTGTGTGTGTGTGTGTGTGTGTAAAGGAAATTTTGAATGAGTTGGCTCTCTCCTTTCACCATGTGGATCCTGGGAATTGAGCTCAGATTATCAGGCTTTGCAGCAGACTACTTTACCCACTGAGCCATCTCGCCACCCACAAGGGCCATAGAATTTCTAATAGATGTAATAGCTATTGCTATAGGGCAGGGCTTCAAATAAATAAAATAAAATACCTATCTACTATATAAGTCATAAAAAAATTATTTTAAAATAATTCTGTAGGGGCTGGAGAGATGGCTCAGTAGTTATGAGCACTGACTGCTCTCCCAGGGGACCCAGGTTCAATTCCCAGCACCCACATGGCAGTTCACAATGGCTTACAACTCTAGTTCTAGGGGACCTAATGTTTTCTTCTTGCCTCCATGAGTGCCAGGAACGCACAGTAGTCCACAGACATACATGCAGACAAAAAATACACATAAAATAATAAAAAACATTTAAGTTATTTAGTTCACATATAATTTGCCATTTATTAAAGTTGAAAGCAAATTTGCATATTAATGAAATGCTGCGATTATTTATTTTTACATAAAGGGTGAAATCTTGGCTGAATATATGATGTTATATGACAGAGCATCTTCAGTGAGTTTCTGAGTTGATTGACAGTTTGCTTCTGTAATTATCAATGCTGATAAGACCACTTCAAATAAACATACACTACGAAATGGCACAAGTATGTTTTAGAAATTCTTGGAAATTCTATCCTAATTCTCAAAAAGCAATTTAAAATCAAATATTCTAACACGCTGCAATCCACAGATACGCCAATGTGATGCTAACATGCTGAAGAATGGCATTCAGGAAAGCATTAAAAGTCTTTGTTTTCTGTAATTAAAACATCATGTTTCTATAACAACAGAAAAATCTGTGCAATAAAAACACTGCAGTTGATAATGTACAATAGTCAGTCTTGAATCTGAACCACAGGAAGCAAGGCCGTGTTCCCTGATGTTCACTGGCATGATGACATGGGTAGCACAATGTGCATATGTTGTGTTCAGAACCAAGGCTGCGGTGAGGTCACGTGATGTAACAGAGACAATCACTGCCAGAGACACCTCAGATGGGCTACGCATCCGATTTAATTTGGGGTCATTATACATTCAGAAACCTTTTACTCTTGCTAAATACTCCATAAATCCTGCCCCTGTTCTGTTTAAGAAGCTGGGCTGTAGATCATGCCAGACTGCAGCTATAGCCGCAGAGATAAAAATCAAGCAGTTATCCAACTCTTTCCCCCGCCAGCTATGAGAATGCTGCCTCTGGCAAATTCCTCCCCTAAAGTCATGGATTAGGAGTGCCTGGGCTTGGAAGGTGAGAAGGAAATAATTTATGTGTGTGGTTCCCAGTGAGTCATGTTACCTTCCGGTAACATCTGGTGCTGTGGTCACACCAAGAGGATTTGTGATTATTGTTTATTGTTACTTTCTCTCTTCTCTTCTCTTCTCTTCTCTTCTCTTCTCTTCTCTTCTCTTC
>CABHPH010149935.1:0-44122 GCA_902168325.1 Peromyscus nudipes
GAATGGTGCTGGCATAACTGGATGGTAGCCACTAAACCTGATAAAATAAAACATGGGAAGTAGTCTTGAATGCATTGGCACAAGAGACTACTTCCTGAAATAACACCAGTAGCACAGACACTGAGATCAACAATTAATAAATGAGACCTCCTGAAACTGAAAACCTTCTGTAAGACAAAGGACACAGTCAATAAGACAAAACAGCAGCCTACATAATGAGAAACAATCTTCACCAAACCCACATGTGACAGATAATCTCCAAAATATATAAAGAACTCAAGAAGCTAGATATCAAAATACCAAATAACCCAATTTAAAGATGAGGTACAGATTTAAACAGAGAATTCTCAACAGAAGAATCTCAAGTGGCCAAGATATACTTAAAGATTCGTTCAACATCCTTAACTATCAGGGAAATGAAAATCAAAATGACTCTGAGATACCATCTTACACCTGTCAGAATGGCTAAGATAAAAAAATGTTAATGATAGCTTATGTTGGAGAGGATGTGGAGTAAGGTGAACACTCCTCCATTGCTGGTAGGAGTGAAAACTTGTACAACCACTTTGTAAATCAGTATGGCAGTTTCTCAGAAAATTGGGAATCAATCTACGTCAAGATCCATCAATACCATTCTGGGGCACATATCCAAAGGATACTCAATCATACCACAAGGACACTTGTTCAACTACATTCATAGCAATATTATCTGTAATAGCCAGAATGTGGAAACAACCTAGATACCCCTCACCTGAAGAATGGATAAAAAAAATGTGGTGCATTTACACAATGGAGTATTACTCAGCAGTGAAAAACAATAACATCATGAAATTTGCAGGCAAATGGATGGAAAGGTAGAAAAAAAAATCATCCTGAGTGAGGTAACCTAGATCCATAAGAACAAACATGGTATATACTCTTATAAATGGATATTAGATATAAAGCAAATGATAACCAGGCTACTATCCAGAGCTCCAGAGAAGCTAGGTAACAAGGAGGATCCTAAGAGGAATCCATGGATCACCCTGGGAAAGGGAAATAGATGAGATCTCCTGAGTAAACTGGGAGGGGGGCTAAGGGAAGGGAATGAGGGATGGGAACATGAAGGAATAGGATAGTTGGGTTGAGGGAAGGATGGAGAGGGAGAGCAATGAAAGAGATATCTTGATAGAGGGGCCATTATATGGTTAGGGAGAAACTTGGTGCCAGGGAAATTCCCAGGAATTCACAAAGATGACCCCCAACTAAGACTCCTAGCAATAGTAAGAGAGGATGCCTGAACTGCCCTTCTCCTGTAATCGGATTGGTGACTACCCTAATTGTCGTCATAGAACCTTCATCCGGTAACTGACTGATGCAAATGCAGAAATCCACAGCCAAGCACTGGGCTGAAAACTCCAGGAGTCCAGGTGAAAAGAGGGAAGTGGAATTGTTTGAGCAAGGAGAGATGTCAAGATTATGATGGAGAAACCCATAGACACAGCTGACCTGAGCTTGTGGGAGCTCTCAGACACTAGAACAATAGCTAGCCTGCGTGGGATCAACCTAGACCCTCTGCATATGGATGACAGTTGTGTAGCTGAGTCTGTCTTTGGGGCCCCTAGAAATGGGACCAGGATCTGTCCCTGGCATATGAGCTGGCTTTGTGGGGCCTATTCCCTATGGTGGGATACCGCGTTCAGCCTTGATGCAGAGGGGAGGAGCTTGGTCCTGCCTCAATTTCATACATAATTCTTTGTTGATTCCCATGGGAGGCCTTATCCTTTCTGAATGGAGACGGAGGAGGAGAGGATGGGGGGGTGGTTGGGGGAATGGAAGGAAGGTGAGGGAGAGAATAAGAGGAGATGAGAGGGTCAAAACTGTGGTTTGTATATAAAATAAATTTAAAAATTAATAAAAAAGTTAATCAACAATAGTTTGTTCTATTTGTTTTGAAGATTCTTAGTATAGATTTTTTTATTAATGGAAGTAACATGAGATTTTAATGTTCAAATCATAAATTTGTTATTTAAAATTCAATCTAGTGATTTCATTCATCAGAGACCATTTAAGGAAAAAATAAATAAAAATTTAAATCCTAGCTCCAAAGCTCTGAATTTGTTCAAATTCTCTATTGCTATCCAATAACAGCAACAGCTACAAAATGATTGAAGAAAGTATTTTCATTTGTTCATGAGCACTAGAGTGGTAGTATGTTTAATTTCTTCTTTTTTAATTGAAAATGGATTCTTTGCTTATACAATGCATCCCAACCACAGTTTTTTCCCCTCCCTCCATTCTCCGTAGCTTCCTCTCACACTTCCCTCTCCCCTAGATCCACTCCCTCTTCATTTTCTCTTCAGAAAGATCAAGTCTCCAAGAGAAAACAGCCAGACAGGACAAAATAAGATACAATAAGACATGGATAAAGCCCTCATATCAAGGCTAAAGAGTCATTTAAGATTCAATTTTTCAACAATTTAAAGATATGAAACCAAAATTAAGGCGAAGTAAATCTCTTGCTTTAGGGGTTGTCCAGGAGTTAGTTGATGAAATGAAATTTGTATTTAAACTCAAGGACCCATGGTACTTCATTCTCCTCAAGGTTATCCAGAAAGAGCCTTGTATCAGACCTTTACTTGTTATTATGACAATAAAGATATTCACAGATCACAATTCTGAAATCTCCCTAAACGCAGAACTCTACTAAAAACTTTAAACACATACATTTTTAAATCAGTAAAAGTTATCTTCCTGCCTCCTTGTAAACTGGGCTGCAGACATTGGAACTTGGGCCTGTCAAGGCCTACATTAAATGTCATTACATAAATTACCTTCTTGTGAAGACGGCCTGAGAACGAAGAGGGACAACTGAAACATGCCACATCTTGTCCATAAGTCGCTCCACTTGGGGACTCTGTGAGGTAAACCCAGGGCTTGACAACTAGCACAGGCTATGCTTTCAGTTTTTCTTGACTGACGAATGAAGCAGCTGAGACCAGTCAAGAGGATCAAAGGAAAGCACCAGTAAAAGATCCAGGAACCTGCAAGGAAGGGCTAATGGGGACACCAGCAAGAAAGAATGTTACATAAAGAAACAATTCAACTGCAGTGAAGTGACCAAACTATGACAATACCATGCAAAAAAGAAAACGGGAAACAAAAAGAATGAGCTTAAGATGTTTTTAAGGAAAGCCAAATAACCAACTCCCAACAAAACCTTCCACACACCTAGGATGCTGACAACAGGACTGTGGCTTTGGATAGGCCAATTAATGTCATTGGGTTGTGCGTCTGAAGTTAATAAACTTTGAAAGAATAACATGGTAAGACCTTCTGACTGTGATTTTTCAGGTGGTAAGACTATCATTGTTGCTCTGCCACTGCTGCTCCTTTCTATATAGTGGAAAGTTTGGAGGTAGAGCTAAGCCTGCTTTGCTTTAGGCCAATCATATGCTTGATGTGTGATGTGTATGCGCAGTTTTAGATAGAGGTCTCTACCCATGCAAAATAGATGAGCACCAAAAACATAGTCCAAAGCACTGATCATGAATACAAGAAAATGACATTGAGGCATAAGGTATCTTGGTCCCTCAGAAATGTTCATTGGGAATTTTGAAGAAAGAAGGTGAGAAAGGAATTGAATCAGCTGCCTCCAAATAACCATGTGTGCAGGTCAGCTTTTTTATATTGGGTGGACAATTCAAAGAGTTATAAAAAGCTTTATTCTCACAGTAACACAAAACATCCTTCTGCCCCAGTAAGAAAAAGGCTTGCCTCTTTGTTCTCCTGTTTATTTTACTGGTTCTCAGAGTCAGACCAGTAAATGTGGGGTTCCCATTATGATCTCCACACTGATATTTCTGCTACAACAGTAAGTAGAGGAATAAAGCTGATGAGACCCTGTGTACTACAGGCAGGAGAGTACATTATTAAAATAAATAAATAATAAACAAGTGGTTGCCCAAATAACTAAAGGAAGACCATACTCCAGTATGAACTACCAGTATTTGGCTGCTCTAAATCTCCAGCTGTCTAGCTCAGAATCTTATTAGCTACTCAGATGGAAAAAGGAAGAAAACCGAAGGCTGCCTTGATGGGTGAAAATTAAATGAATGAATGCAGTTACTAGGTGTTCATTTTAAATTTAAAATTATTGTGGTGAAAAAGTATATGGTTTATCAATAGAATAAAACAGGATAGAAATATTAATCGCAAAGTTGCCTTACAAATGCTTTGTCCCAAGCAGCTGAGTCTTCAAGATGAATTCAATTTCAAAACTCTCATGTCTTTAACAAACCACCCATGACTTTCCCACCAGGCTCATGGCCCCTCCAAGGACCTTCTGCACCTTGCTTCACATGGTGAAGATTCATTAACTTCTCCTATCCTGCTCTGTAATTTCTTGACCCCTGAATTAATCTGTCTTGGTAGAATTTCCATCACTGGTGTTTTTTCCCAGGTCAAATTATGGGAGAGAAAATTCAATTTGAGTGAAAAATGTTGCCCAAGCTCGCACTAACTTCACTACCACTTACAGTTGCTTATAGGAGAGAAAAAATCCGCAAGAAATAAAGCCTCCTTTTGTATCTGTGATTCCAAAGCCTTCTTGGGCAGTGTGTCCTGGGCAGTGGTCTTACTAGTATAGGAGAAACAAGCCAGTTACTAATCAGTCATTTCAAACAAGGTAAAACCGAAGTAAGTACAATCAGGGTAGGACTTAGTTGGAGAAATGGAACAATTTCATTTTTCTGAAGGAAAAGCATAGAGCTCTCTCTTTCTTTTGGATCACTTACAGCAACGCTGAAGAAAATGAATAAAAGCTCATTTTCTTAATTTAGTTTGAATCAGATTCATTTTTTTTTAGTTAAGTGTGAGGAATCAGGTTTGTGAATATGTGAAGTGAATCAGAAGCACACATGGGCCAAGTGTACCTTCCAGTGCATGATTACATGGGCAAGATTTCCATATGTGGGGAGATTAAGTTTATGGTGGTGGTCAACATATGAAATATTACAGATGAGGTTCTCAGAATCATTCTGATTAGTTTACCACACAAGCACACATGCGAGCACTCCACACATGCGTGTGTGTGTGTGTGTGTGTGTGTGTACGCGCGTGTCTGTGTGTGTGCATGTGTGCGTGTGTGCACGTGTGTGTGTGTGTGTGTGCGTGTGTGTGTGTGTGTGTGTGTGTGTGTGTGTGCATGAATGTTGTGAGTGTTTACATTCCTGCTCACATGTGTAACTGCAGGTGACTATGCACATGTGTGAGTACATGCTTAAAGACCAGAGATTGGCATCAGACATCTTCTGCAATTTCTCTCCAGCTTATATATTGAGTCACAACCTCTCACTTGAATGCAGAGCTCACTATGGGTATCAGTCTTAGCCTTGGGGAATCAATTCCTGACTCTAGCTTCCTTGTGCTAAGATTCTAATGAGATGACCAGTTTTTATATGGGTGATAGGTCCTGAGGGATGAATTTCAGTCCTTACGCTTAAACAGTAAGTCTTTTATCCACTGAGCCATCTCTGGAAATGCCCACAAAACAAACAAACTTGAATCAGGTCACCTGTTTAAAGTTATATCTGTGTATGTGTATATTTGAAAATATATTCTGTGATAAATTATACAGCAATCTGGTTTATGAGATATTCATTAAAATGTATGTCACTTGCACCCCACCTAACAATCTGTTTTTAAATACAGTTTTTTCCTTAGCATGTTCTTTGTGATTTCTGTTCAAGCTAGACAATAAAAGTATTATTCTCTAAAAGCCTGAATTTTGTCAATGTTAATATAATCTCAGTTATTTCTTAATTTTCTTATCATTTTAAGGTATTTCCTTATTTAAAATGCCTTGATTCTGGATGTGTTCTTCTTAATCACTCAAAATTGCTCCATCAACCTAGATTAGAGGAGTTTCAGGACACTTTCATGTTTGTGCTCTTTGTTTTTCTCTGTCTCTGTTTTCTTCTATGTCTCTTTCTCTGTCTTCTTCTATGGCTCTGTCTGTGTTTCTCACCAGGCTGTAACTATGTAGCCTTGACTGGGCTGGACTGGGCTTCACCACTCCTGGCATTTGTTCATTCTTGATTCAGCCTATTCTGAACTTCTAAACTTGATGTCAGAATCTGTCCTGCTTAATAGTGTAGGAGAGCAATCACTACCATTATGACAAGTTCTTGGACCTCATTTCTAAGTCGTACTAAACCAGAAGATTTATTCTACTTTCCCAGGGATATATTGCTAGGACAGTGTGTGGAGTAGGGAAGGACCTCCAAAGATAATGTCTAAGCAAAAAAAATTGTCATTTATGATAACATAATGTGAACAATTATTACCATTGTGCTCATGTGTTTCTTAGTTCTCTGTGAAGATGATTAGATCTTTCTGTTTTATATTGAGTTACCCCATTAGATTCAATTGCTTCGCAGAACTGTTTGAATATGGTTAAGTTCAAGGGGCAGACTGAGGATTAGCTCTCACAATTCTCTATCTTTAGCCCTCAAAGTGACCTTCATGCACCTGACAGACTGCTGTCTGGGGCATTTTGGAATGACCAGTACATAGAACATAGACTCAAATTAACCTTGCAGCTCCTGAGACCCTCTTGCATGCTATTCATGTGTTCTGATGTGATGTGTCTTCCAAGCAAAGAATGAGCCACATGCACTGTAAAAATATAGATATGCAATAATTCCAATGAGTAGTCAGCAAGACCAAAGAAGAACCCCTCTTTTTGGAAGAATGAGAACAACATTCCTCATTCAATAATAATATTGGATACTATTAGATTTAGATACACTGAATGTAGATTGATGTTTCAAATAGATGAAATATATTATGACCTGGATATAAAGACCTATATTTATCTTCAAAATCAGTTCTGCTAGGCAGGCTGCTCTGATTCCTGCAACATTCTGGTTTCTGTAATAACAGATTTCATCATCTTTCACTTGTGAGTTTCAAGGGTATCCTGCAAAAGAGAAGAGGAAATGTAAATGGACATTTCCTTCCCAACTGCCCAGTACCAAATAATCACCCAAAGGCTTAATACTCCTTGTAAATTCTCAGCAGATAGCTCATGATTATTACTAACTAGCTCTTATATTTTAAGTTAACCCATAAACCAAACAGTCTTTAATTAATATTAAGCCTCTGACTGGTTATTCAGGAACAGGAGGGCAGGGGAGATTTATCTGCATACACCCATATTTCTGTCTGTGCTTTGCCACATGGCAGTACCTTTATTAGCATGACATGTTCACCTCCTGCTCCCTCTGTGTCTAGTTGGTTACTCCTGACTCCACCCTTCTCCTTCCCGTCATTCTTAGTTGGGTTGCCCCATGTATACTTCCTCCCCAGATACTGGCCAATCAGCATTTTATTAAACCAATTTGAGTGACAAATTTACAGTGTACTAAAGGATTATTCCACAACAAGGAAATGAATGGCTTTGGGGGTTAAGTTCTTACAGAATTTACCTGGTGATTTCCCCCTTTCTTCCTCTCTGCGTTCTCTGTTTCCAAAAGTTCCACCTGTGTACGTACTGGCCATTCAACTCTATTAAACCAATCACATTGACACATCTTCACACAGTGTTATAGGATTATTCTGCAACATTTCCTCCTTTTGTCAAAATAAAAGGAAAGGTTTTAACTCTAACAAAATAAAACTATAAACAATGAGAACAATTATCAGGTAAGAATTACATTCACAATGTTCAGTCCCTTTGTATTTGACATGTTTAGAGAAAATGCTCTATTATCTACCTTATCTTGATGAATTTAAAGTTTTATGCCTAAACCATTTTTATCATAACTTATATTATCATCCTAAAATTATCTTTTTAGATCTCAAAACATTTTCTTAGATAAATAATTTAAGCTTTTATATCTCTCAACCTTATACATTTTATACCTCTTTTGTGCATTCCTTTTTTTAATTTGGCAACAAAGAAACTATAACTATCTCTTCTTCAACTCTATCAGAGACTCAAAAAGGATATACTATTACTTAAGGAACCAGGAATTACAGAGCAAGCAAATACTAAAACTATGGAAATGACAGAAACAGCTAACTACCTATACACTCAGCCAAGTTTCCTCTATAATGTTGGGCCATTCATCTTGAGCCTACAGGTCTAGAGTATCTGATGGACTTCTCTGTGAAGCAGGAATTTTTGAAGGACTGTCGATCCAGTCTTGGAAAAAAGTCAGCAGTCTCTTTCTTTCATGTCCTGCTTGTCCAGTTTGGACAACGTACTGACAGCAGTCGAGGCAAGGGCAGTTTCTTTCCCAAATGGCTAGCTTTTGTCACAAAGAAATCAAACTCCATGTGGAGGTTCTTTGATGCCCATCTTCCTTTTTTGAAATAAATTGGTGCTGCCAGGAGCAGACCTGTCTCACTGTCATGAAAAGCCTTATGTCATTAAAACATATTCCATAGTTCTCTGAAGCATTTGAAGATCATCTATCTATCTGAAATATATTTATGTGTAACCTTGAAAATATACCTAATATGACTATAAGTTTGATTGTTGTAGATGACTAGCTATTAGCGTGTATTTCTTTATTGTCCTAAATAGGTTTCAAGGACTAGAACTTTACATGACATTTTTAAAGGAGCTGCATAGGTACAATACCTTGAACAGGAACAGAAATATATATACAGTATAACAAAAATAACCTTAAATTTGCATCAATATACAAAAATTCATACCAATGTAAAATATTGAGACTGGTGGTTGTTCAAAAGTAGACTCAACAATCCACCCTTTTATCCCATCATTTCTATACTATGTCCCCTTTTTCACTTCAGAAAGAGATCCTTTGTTTCTAATATAATCTCAAAATGTTTTAGAATCTACTTTCCTTTGTTTATCTTTCTCCCTGACCATGACCAGTAACAATTTGTAACCAACATCCCCACAAATGATGACAAACATCCATAATCTACTGAATGACCAAAAACTACCCACCCCATCTGCTGGGAATGTGAGTGTTGTGTTCTCTAGACTGCTTCTTGTTGTCTGTGGATTATGGAATCTTTAGGGAACCTGAGAAAATTGAGATAATGGTCAAGTCCTAAGAAAACTAGCCAAAACATTTATTGCCCGGTCTCCATGCAATGGGGAAGCACAAGGCTTATCTGCAGTCCTGACTAGAATAGTCTATGAGGCTGAACCATCTCAGCCAGCAGCCCTGAAGCTGTTCTGGATGCTGAACTCTGAGGAAACTGCAGCAGAGGTACTCTGAGAGGCTTGATCACCCGGGCCACCTATTTTCATTGGTGTCTGGTCCTCTTGTTCTGAAAACACACAAACTTTGAAAGGTAATATGCATATCTACATTAATACAAGTATGGACTGTGTGTTGTATGCAAGCCAGCCAAAGACGATTTTTTTCTTTTATGTTTGAGCAGGTAAAATATACCTTACTTGTCTTGTCTTTTTTCTAGGTTTATTTCTTTATGTCTGTAGTCAGGATTTCCAGGGGGTCTCCCCTGAACCTCTTTAAACCTTGAAAAAATTCACAGCCTTTCATTTTCTGAGGAAACAAAAGTATAACCTTTTCCCCAAAGCAATACATTCTCTGACTTCCATTTTAAAGAAAAGGCATTCCAAAAGTATCTAGGCTGGTTTAATTCAGCAGTCCCTCCCACAATCTAATGTCTCTCAGCAGCTGTCCTTCTCTGTTCATTAGCATTCAAAAATTCAAAATTAACAAAGCGCCATATAAGGACCTAACCCCATGAGTTATATTTTCTATCCTTATGTGGCTTATTTTTTATATTAGTTTACTCTCTTTTCAAAGACTTTATTACTACAATCAAATGAAAAATCACTCTCTACATGATGTTAAGTCTTCACAGCTTTGGTGCTATGATCTAAAATGTGCACACCATCCTATAGATATGGCTAATGATGAGACACAAAATTATAAACACACTGCTGGTGTTATTTATTAATGGAAAGAAGGTTAAACCTGAATCGCTGAGGTAAGGAAGACAGCTAAAGCATTATGAACCCCCTTTCCTTATAAAGAAAAGTGAAGCCCATGAACTTGATCGGTCACTTTGCCATAGCCTCTGCTCTGCTCCCTTGAAATGACCCTTTTGTGTCTTCTCTTTCCTAATCCCTTCTGAGATGGGATTTGACATTACAGATTGACAAGACAAGGGTCTGGATGGCCACTGACAGCTGATTTAAAGACTGTCTTGAGAAATAGAGAAAGCAGAGTCTGCTCTGCACTGTTGATGGGAGGCCCAAAAGTCAAGCCACTGGCCACACTGAAAAGACTGTATAGTATTTTACCCATCAGTGTATACATATATACCTAGCATTATTAGCACATTAAGCTCAACAAGAACCTAGCATTTTTTGAGTGATACTGATGACTGTACAAGTAAGGAATTAGATTTTTTTTTTACCTGAACTTAAAAGAAGTTCCAGTTGAGTTCCTAATATCTTTGGTAGACACAGATCTAAACAGTATTTCACTGTTTGCCTTGGTTATTAAGAACTACTTTGGCCAAAGCCATATCCCTCCTTAGTCAGGTAAGTATGGGGGTATTTTAACAGCCTGCCATTCCATATGGTTTGACTGTACACACATTTCTCAGCTAACAATTCACTTAGCCACCTAAGAGTGTCTCTGCATGTACTATGTATATGCACACCCCTCTCCCCAGTGAGCCCAAAATGTGAACAACGTAAGAATTCTCCTACCACACTGAACATATATCCCACTCTAAGCAATACAATGAGTTTCTCCACTCTTGACAGCCATCTAACACAGATAGTTTCTATTTAAATGTATTCTAAGTTACATCTGGATACAAGGGTAGGGACACAAATACCAGCCTAGACCAGTATTGGGTGCATGTGCAACAAAGAAGACTGTGTCCCCTGAGTAAACTTTTAGAGAGAAAACCTTTTTGTCATAGTATGCTATGTGTAATTTGATATGCATAAGATTAAAGTCAGAGTTATTGCATTATGGGAATGGATATGGTGATGTCCCCAATATATTGTGCACCCTAATACAGTTTATCTGCGGATTAAAGTCAGAGTTATTGCATTATAGGAATGGATATGGTGGTGTCCCCAATATATTGTGCACCCTAATACAGTTTATCTGCGGATCAGAGGACAGAGCCAGCAACTGTAGTAAACATAGAGGTCAGGCAGTGGCAGCACATGCCTTTAATCCTATCACTCGGGAGGCAGAGATCCGTCTAGATCTCTGTAAGTTCAAGACACATTGGGAACAGAGCCAGACGTGGTGGTACATACTTTTAATCCCAGCACTAACCATAAAGGTCTGGAGATCTGTACAGATAGACTGGAAGTGACAGAGCTGGGAGGGAAGAGGAAGTGATTTGGATGGGCAGAAAGAGGAAATGAGATGGCAGAACAGAAAGGCATATAGGCATGGGTATACAGGAAGTAGGTCTCTTTGGAAACTAGGGTGTCAGTGAGGTGAGGTTGTCTATGGCTTGTCCTATTCCTCTAATCTCTCAGTTTTTTACCCCAATATCTGACTCCAGGTTTTTTTTTTATTAATAAGACTCACCTTACAAATGAATATCCATATACATGCTTACATAATCCCAGCCTGTCCTTCAAAAGAGAAAACCAGCTGTTCCATCCCTTTTAGAAACTCAACTCTTCTTTCTTTTGAACCCCATAAAAGAAAGCCCCACACAATAACCAGACACATGAGCATCACTCATGAGGCCCACTGTTACTATTGACAACATATATTTTGCAGATCACTGTTGTGGGATAGTTTTACACTGTGTGAAAATGTATGGCTGTGATTGGTGTAATAAAGGGCTGAATGGCCAATAGCTAGGCAGGAAGATGTTGGGTAGGAATTCTGGGGACAGAGGAGACTCTGGGAAGAAGAAATGCAGAGTTGCCAGACAGACACAGAACAAGCAGGATGTGCAGGAGGAGAGGTGCCACTAGCCATGCAACAGAACATAGATTAAAATAAATAGATCAATTTAAGTTATAAGAGCTAGTGGGATGAGCCTAAGCTAAGCCAACCTTTCATAATTACTAATAAGTCTGTGTCATTGTGAGCTGGCAGCCCAAAGAAAATCCAAATACAGATCTGATAGTCACTTTGCTTTGAATAAAATTCCCTTATTATTTTACCATCTGTCTGTACTTTTATTTAACTCTTAAGAAGACTCCAAGAATCTGGAAACACTGGCCCAAACCACAGCCACTTTTTATATTCCCAGAAATCAATCTAATGACTATTTAGAGGTACAAAGAACCAGCCATCTCAGGTACTGCAAACAATTGTGAACTGCTGAATCTGATAGATTCCAGAGGTAAGGCATGAGGATTTGTTTACCCTACCTATAATCAAGCTGCTTCTTTGCCAAGTTTTGTCAAACTCTGTCCTTCATGGGAGTTGCTGATCCCCAATAAAGAAGAAATGCCATACTTTCTATCAAAGCCCAAGATCTGTTTCTAGAAAGCCTGACCTGTAACAAATGTTACAAAAGATTCTTAAAATAAACAAGAGCATCCATAGGACTCTATCCTGTCTACCCTACAATGACCTTTAGTTCTTTTATGAATGTAGGACAATAAAGAAACATTATAAGCTTCTTAAAGACAAGAGTTTTATTATGTAGATAAAATGCTTTCAACATTTAACTGACTAACTCTATTGTTGTTTGCATCATTAATAGATTCAGGATACACTGTGAAGACAAAGCATGTAGAGGACAAAAATTAACATTTTCTCTGTAATATGGGTTTCCAGAATATAAAACAAATAATGTACACAATTTTTCAAAATAACAAAGGGACAAGGAAGAATGTTCAAGTAACAACAATTAATAATCTGTCACCGTTAAAGCTTTTAGTAATTATTTACCAACTGGCCCAAATTCTTTGGCTTTGTCTGCTTTAGCTGGAAAGATAATAATCCCCTTAATACAGCCTCATATGTCAATGTTTGTCTTTGCCTTTGAGTATTCAGCCCCAACTTGCCAATGCCCCCACGAGTCTGTGGAGCCTGTTGTAACAAGATCTGCCTTTCAGAGACTCTCTTGATCACTCTAACAGTTGAATCCTGTTAATAGTAAACTAAAATCTCCCTAGAAAACAAAACAAAACAAAATAAAAACCAGGAAAACAAAAACTCCAACTGATTTTTTTTCTTCCTTTTTCTTTTCCTATTTGGAAAAAATGTCTGTGGTCTTAAAGATTACAATCCTCCACATATTTTAAGACAACTTTTGAAATCCCCTTGGAGTGTTTTCTAAGAAAGCAATTTCTTGTTCCTTTCAAATTTATGATTTTTTCAAAGTATCTGCCATCCTGACTGTCTAGTCTTAGCTACATAATATATACTCAGAATTTGCCCTAGCTGTATCAGTTAAAACTCAAAACCACACAGGCCAGTTCTCTGGAACTATCAATCTTTCTGTCCTTGTCACTGTGTATGTATAATTGTTTTAATTGATTTTTTTCCCACCACATAGTAAGATTATGTGGCCCACCATACTGGCTTCCGGTTCTAGATTCTTATAATTTGGATTCCCCTTAATGTAATTGGAACTTTACAGTCTGAAGAAGCCCCTCCCAGACAATTATAGATCCACACTAGCAAGGATAGAATTCCCCCTTTAATATCATAAGCATCCATGGATGGGTAGAATTAACATAGTAAAAATGCCATCCTACTAAGAACAACCTACAGATCCAACACAATCCCAATGAAAATTCCAACATGATCCTTTAGAGATCTTGATAGGGCAATCCTCAACTTCATTCAGAAAAACAAAAAAACAGGATAGCTAAAGCATTCCTGAACAATAAAAGAACATCTGGAGATATCACTATTCCTGATTTCAAGTTGTACTACAGGACTGTAGTAATAAAAACCACATGTAGTGTCATAACAAGAGACACATTGATCAATGGAATTGAATCAAAGTCCTAGACATAAATACACATGCCTATGGACGCCTGATTTTTGATAAAGAAGCTGGAAATACACATCAGAAAAAGGGCAGCATCTTCAACAAACAGTACTGGTCAAACTGGGTATCTACATGTACAAGAATGCAAATAGATCCATATTTATCACCCTGTACCAAACTCAAGTGTAAGTGGATCAAACACCTCAACATAAAACCAGATACACTGAACATGATAGAGGAGAAAGTGGGGAATAGCATTGAAAGCACTGACAAAGGAGACAACTTCTTAAACAGATCACCAATTGTGCAGGCACTAAGATCAACGATTAATAAATGGAATCTCATGAAACTGAAAAGCTTCTGTAAAACAAAGGACACTGTCATTGAGACAAAGAGGAAACCTACAGAATGGGAAAAGATTTTTACCAACTCCACATCCAGTAGAGGGCTAATATCCAAAATTCATAATAACTCAAGAAACTAGATATTCAAAAACAAGTAGTCCAATTACAAATGGGGTACATTTCTAAACAGAATTTTCAATAGAGAAATCTCAAGTGGCTGAGAAACACTTAAAGAAATGTTCAACATTCTTAGCCATTAGGGAAATGCCAATCAAAATGACTCTGAGATGCCATCTTTCACCTCTTAGAAATAGCTAAGAACAGTATCACAAATGGCTGCTCAAGCTGGCAAAGGTGTGGAGCAAGGGGAACACTCCTCCATTGCTGGTGGGAGTGCAAACTTATACAGCTACTGTGGAAATCAATATGGCAGTTCCTCAGAAAGTTAGAAATCAATCTACCTCAAGACCCAGCTATACTACTCTTGGACATATACCCAAAGGATGCTCCATCCTACCACAAGAACACTTACTCTACTATGTTTACTGTGGTTTTATTCATAATAGCCAGAAACTAGAAACAATCTAGATATCCCCCAACAAAAGAAGAGATAAAAAAATGCAATACACTTACACAATGGAACATTACTCAGATTTTTTTAAAATAACATGAAATTTGCAGGCAAATAGATAGAGCTAGGGAAAAAATCATCTTAAATGAGGTATCCCAGACCCAAAAAGACAAACATGGTATGTATTCACTTTTAAGTGAATATTAGCCATTAAGTAAACAATAACTAAGCTACAATCAGTAGACCAAGAGAGGTTAGGTAAAGAGGGGGGGAATCTAGTGAAAACACATGGATCTCTCTGGGAGGGGCAAATAGAGTAGATTTGACAGGTAAACTGGATGTGGGTGTGAACAGGAGTGGGAGAGAACAGCTAAGTGTGGGAAAAGACAGCTGGAATTGGAAGGCATTTGGAGGAGTTGGTGTGGAAACATAGCCAAGTGGAAACTTCCTGGAATCTATGCTGATCTAAGTTGATCCTAATAAGACCCTTAGGAACCCAGGATATGAAGTCTCAAGCAGTTGTCTCTTATAAAACAAGGCTTCTAGTGGTGGAACTGGGTTTCATTCAATTGAGTTGTTGGCCAAGTGTGGCTCCCATGGAAATCCCCAAACAACCCTGGCTGTTGTTAAAACAGAGGGTTGATGTCCCACAAACAGACAGCATGGGCCCCAATGTTGAGGACAATATCCACACAACTCACTGAACATGGAAAAGTTGAGCTGGTGCCTACATGGAGTCTTCACTTCTACGTTCTAGTCTCATTGGTGTGGGAAGGTACTATGCAGGCAACCTAAACAGAAACATGGACACCAACCTAGTCACAAAACCATTGACCTACAATCTGTCCTTTCTACAAAATATGCTAGGGCAATGGTTGAGCAGAACTTGTCAGAGTAGCCAGCTAATGTCTAATTTGACTTAAGTTCCACTCCATGAGAAGGAACCTATGCCAGATACTGCTTGGGTAACTAAGAACCAGAGATCAGAGAGCACAGAGACTTGGAGTAAAACCAAACACAGCCAGTCAAAAAAAATCAATAAAACGATTCCTAATGATATTCTGCTATACTCACAGACCAGTGTCTTATCCACTCATCATCAGAAAGTCTTCCTCAAGCAGTAGATGGGAACAGATGTAGAGAACCACAACCAGACATTGTGTGGAGAGAGAGTCTATATTTGAGATCTCCATCAAATCCCACCCCCACCCTCCTTTAGAGCTCAGGGAAACCAGAGGAAGAGGAGGAAAATGATTGTAAGACTCAGAGGGAATACACTACCAGGAGAACAAGGCCCTCTGAATCAACTTAGCAATGCCCATATGAGCTCACAGAGACTGAAGCAGCAAGCACAGGGCCTACACGGGTCTGCACCAGGACCTCTGCATATACAGTATAGCTATTCACTTAGTATTTTTATGGGACTCCTGACTATGAGAATGAGTGGGTTTCTGATTCTTGTGCCTGCTCATGGGACCTTTCCTTTCTGTTGGGTTGCCATGTCCAAATTTGATGTAATAGATTTTGTTTCATCTTATTATACTTTATTTGTGTTTGGTTGTTATCTCTTAGAAGTCTGTTCTTTACTAATGAGAGACAGGAGAGTGTATCTGAAAAGTAGGGAAGATGAGGAGAAACTGGAAGGAACAGAGGGAGAGGAAACTATAATCAGGATATGTTGCATGAGAAAATAATCTATTTTTGAATAAAAGAAAAAATATATATAATATGAGCATCTTCATATCTGGCATATTTAAAGAAATACTGTAAGTAGTAATCTTAGACATTAAGTGACGTTATTCTACCAACAAAGCATCATCTATGTGTGTGTGTGTCTTGTAAAAATTCTGGGGTCATTGTGTATGAACTACAAGCTATGAATTAGAATTTTATTCTATATAGGTAAAATGATTCAGAAGAAAAGAGCACTTCCCCTTCTGGAATTCAGCAGCAGACTTGCTGCTATTGTTTATGGAGTTGTTTAGTTTAAGTTCTATATTTGTTTATTTATGCCTTAGTCTATGCACCTTTATAATTCCTAGGGTCCAGACTCTTCAATAATTGCCTCAGAAATGCTGTCTTGTGGGACACCCAGTACAAAAAAAATTGTGCAAGCTTTTAGAAAAACTCTCAGTGTAATACTGCATTTCAGTTAAACTGCAGGTAAAGCTAAGAACTAAGTTTTGAAAAATACTACAGAAACCTAATATAAACCATGATGTTTTATTGACTGCACAGATTTGATTATTGTTTTCATTATTTGAGAAAAACTGATAATGTTCAACATAAAAATAATCACCAGGGTTCCCTCACAGATGGTTACAGAATTGCCAATAGCCCTGATCTGATGTTTCATGAGAGTCTATCTCTCACTGTGACAATCCCCTTGTCCTTTTTTCATTTGGCAATTCAAGAATGGAAGGTAGATTTTATAATGTAGTCCAAAGCAAAATCTGCTTGCGGTTTGAAATGTTGTCAGATGAAAACAATGATTAAAGGCTCCAGGATTCCAACATCTCCCATCTAGAAGACAGAACTCTGGGCTCCTGAAAGGAGTTCTGTCACTGTTCATCGTCCCCACCACTATGTGACAATGAGTAAGCCCTTAAGAGGTGCCTCTGGCTGCATGAGTAATGAAGGAATGCATAACAATCTGCGCTAATGCAAAAGAGAACATCTTGTGACAATCACAGACTTTCTACGGAGAGCAGTGGGGAGGTGCAGTGTGGAGAGCTGCTTAGGGGCTGGTTTGGAGACATAACTGGAGACCAGACAGAGCAGGAGGATGGAAAGCCACCAAGGACTACAGTCGGTGACAGAAACGGGAGACCATCAGCCACACAGCGGGAGGAGAGCCAACGTGCTGACTGGAAAGCTGTATGAAGAAGAGATGTTTCCTGTGTGAGACGGGGATGTGCAAAGACAGGCAGAACATATGTAGCTTGTTAATTTGGGAGCTTAAAATTATATTTGATATATAAAATTAATAAAGATAATGAAAAATTAAAACTAAGAACAAGGAAATGAATGCAAAGAAGTCTTTAACTACATGTGTTTAATGATCATAACCATTTATTATAAAATGCTTAGAGCTACAGTCATGCTCATGGGAAGGATGATTTTCATGGAATAAAAACAGCTGTGGGGAAATCACAAACTGTAGCAGTATCAATAAAACCAATAAAATTAAAATATGTACCTTGAATTATTATGCAAGTAGACATTATTTGTGCAGTTATCATATGTGCTTTATATGGCTCAATTAAAATGTAATTGTAAAAAAAAGATAGGCAAGTTTTGTAAGTATTCTGTGTTACCAACACATCTTACCATGGGAAGATTTTTCACATACAGGTGTGTCTTGACAAGCATGCACTTATAGATGGACTGAATTCTGTATTACAACTTGCTGAAGAATAAGAATAAAAAAACATAGAGGGGCGAATAACCATAGACTTTCACAAGACTTTCACTTTCAACTGGGCTGTGAGTGATTGACAAAAGTCAGCATTTGTTAGAAAAATCCAGAGCTGAAGAAAGTCACAGACACAAGAAATGCTCACACAAAAATTTGAAATATATACAAATATTTATTATTATTATTATTATTATTATTATTATTATTATTATTATTATATGCTGTTACTAGTATTGCTAGTTTCTTTAATTTAAAAATAATTATTCATGGTGGGCAAGAATAGTTACACATGCAGGGAGTAGGGGCTTGGATCTGCCTCAACTGAATGTACCAGGCTTTGCTGACTCTCCAAGGGAGGCCTTACCTTTTTGGAGAAGGAGATGAGAGGTGGGCTAGTGGCGGAATGGGAAGAAGGATGAGAGGGGGAATCTGTGGTTGGTATGTAAAATGAATTAAAAAATTCTTAATAAAAAAGGATAGGTACACATAATATCTTTTATATTTCATTTGTTTATTTACGTGTGTTTGTATGTGTGCATGTGTGTGAGTCCACACACACTGTAGGGCAGGTGTAGAGATCAGAAGACAACTTTCAGGAGTCCATTCTTTCCTTCTGCCACATAGGTCCCCAAAATGGGCTTCAGTTGTCTGTCAAGCTTGGAGAAAAGTGCCTATAGCCACTGAGCCGTTTCACCTCAATATAACATTTAAAGCGGTAAATGATAAAGCACTAACTTTGTCTACATACTCAAATTATTTCATATATTCAAGGATAGTTCAGATACCTATGTGCACGCGCGCGCGCGCACACACACACACACACACACACACACACGTGTGCACACTTAATTGGTTTTAATATTTTTGAGACAAAAATCTTTTGTAGCCTTGTACCATAAACTGTCACCAAATTTACTAGGTGACTGATGTTGGAATTGATGACCTTAACCCCTTCTTCATCCTGCCTCCACTTGCAAGGAGGTGTGGCACAGGTGTGCACTGCTATGCCCTGCTTCTTCTAGTTGTAGAATTTTGTTAATGATGTTTTCAAACAGGTTCTCCCTCTGTCTAGCCTGGCCTAGAAGGCACTAGGTAACCAGACTGGCTTCAAACTCAGAAAATTCTTCTGCTTCAGTCTCCCTAACAGTAGGCTTTCTAACCATACCTGGCTTCAATATATTTTGGCTTGAGTGTTTACTAATTTTATGATTTTTAACAAATACTTCTGTTTAGGTTTTTGGAATATATACTCCTCTTCATTCAATAGATAGCATTAAATGTTGATTTAATGAAATAAATAACATTTATGTAAAATCTTGTTCTAGTTAATTTTTTCCCTTGAGCTTTACTGCTTTACTCAGAGAAATTCCATGTAATAAACAATAAGCATACTCTCCGATTTATAGTAAAGAAAGTGAGACATAAATATTTAAACATCTTGATTAAGGTCACAAAATTTCTTTACTTCCTAAGACTTAACTCTGTCCCTCTTTGTTCTGTTCTTTGAGACCCACTCTGAGCTCTTTCTCACTTTACAGTGACCCTGTCACAATTGCTGGTTAAAGTGTTGCACTGTTTATGACTGAGCTAATGATATGAAAATCAGAAAAGCCAATTGTTAGATATGTGTCATGAAGGCCCATGAAAAGGACATTTTACATTTCTAAATATGATTAAGAGTTGAACATAAGCCATAAGCCCATTTACCCCTCAGAAAGTCCCAATGTCCGCTGCGAAAGCAGCTCAGCTGCCAGAGTACTTGTCTAACAGACAGGAAACGCTGAGTTGGGAGCTTCAGCAAGCAGAAAGAGGGTGTGGCCGCACATGATCATACACACAACCTCAGCACGGAGAGGTGGAGGCAGAGGATCAGAAGTTAAAGGTCATCCTTGACAACACAGAGAATTTGAGTCTATCTTCAGCTGTCTAAAACCTTGTCTCAACAAACAAATAAACAAACAAATTCCCTTTTAAATAAAAATGAACAGTCATTTATTGAAGAAGTAAATAAACATTTTTTCCTTAGAGAAAATAATCTTGTCTCACAAGAAAACAATTAGATAGTGAGTTTATGACATCTTTATGTTTAGACCCTTTCTAATGCTTGTATAGATTTTAGGAATGGAGGAGGTACCCTGTCCTGGATGAAAGACCACAGGCCATTCCCGGAATCCTGATCGTTTAGCACAGCAGACACTCTCCTTTCCTAAAGGTTCCAGCTCATGCATTTTTCAACATCCCTCTTTTTCATAATAGTTTTGATTTTTTTCTTTGACTCTCCATTATGCCATTAATATAATCCCACAGAGGCCTCTTCACGTCGAAGGAGCAGCACTTCATTACGGGAATTAGACATGACAAACAGCACAGGTTTTACCTAGTTGATCTCCTCTAAGCAGCTCTGTGTAAATTTAAATAATCTTGAATCTTTGACATTTAACATTTCACAAAGACTTCGGAAATTATATTTTAATGTACTCTTACTTTCAATTTCTCCCAGAGTCATACAACTTTTTTTTCCCTTTGTTAATACAGAGCATTGAGCTATGTAAGACAAATGGTAGTCACAGTGCACAGATTAGATTTGGTTTCCACCCAACCATTGCCTCCTTTTCCTACCTTAATCTTGTTTATAATGCACTAATATCAATTATAATTTCAAATTAACAAGTCTATCCATTGGGGAAGTTAGCACTCTTTGGTTCTCAGCTATAGAAACTGACCATGGCTTGTGTAAGCAAGAAGGCTTATTAGAAAAAGAGGTAGTTCCGAGAATCAATGGAAAGACAAAGCCAGTTGTGAAAAACGGGTAGGAGCAAGATCAACTCTGATGGATTACATGTCAGGAAGCACTCAGCCTTCTCATCAAAGATCCCCATGAGAACAAACACACATCATTTTTACCACCAATTTGTTCAAGACTCAAAGTTCCAACAGTAAACATCGTTTTGTCAAGATGGAATCACTCACCACAATAACTGATTTTAGGTAGTAACTTGACAGAATTCAGACACACACACACACACACACACACACACACAAAGACAAAGCCAGGCATTCTTAGGAGGGTACTCTTGGACCTCAGAGGTCTGCATGAGGAATGCCCACACTTAATGGATGTGGGGACCACTCAGCTGTGTAGAGGCTTGTGGGACAAACGCAAGAGGAAGGAGAATTGCATCACTAGAAGGGATACTGGCTTCTGCTTTTGGACTACAGAATTCCACTGTCTTTGGATTTAGAGCCTAGAACTTTCTTCCTCTGCCCAGAACTAAAAGTTCTGTGACTGTCTTCTTTGGTTCTGAGGAGGCTGGAATTGGACTAGCACCCCTGGTTGCCAGTTTGCTGATCATCCATGGAGGGTTCCTAAGGCTCTATAATCAAATGAGCCATTTCTCCTAGTGAGTTCCAACTGTGTTTCCTTTCTTGTCAAAAGACTCACACTTTCTATAGCAACCAACTCCTGACAATATATGTTCTTTAATTCTTATAGTAATTTAAAAAAAAAACTGAAGCTCTTATTATATACTTGCCATTCCATAGACTTGGAAATCATGAAGATTGCTAGGCATGTAAACTTCACATGAAGAATGAGTAGATATTGGGTTAAAAATGTGGCCTTAGATTATGGAGCACAGGGCAAGCATTTTTCTGTACATAAGGAGGAGAAGCCTCTAGGGTTGAGAAAGATGGTGGTCCTAGCAGAAAAGATAAGAAGCAGGAGAGGCAGAGCATAGAAGAGCGGGGAAATCACAGTGCTGCTTCAAGTCCAGAGCATAGGTGTCTGCCCAGGCAGGTACTTGATGATAAAGGCATCAATATAATTGATGAGGAAATCATACTTCATCCTATAGGCAATGACAAGTTATTGGAAATAAAACAAATAATGAGAAGATTCTTGTTTCAGAAAGACTAACCTGGGGAGTGCACATAGGAACTGTAAGAGGAATGGAAGGAAAGAGACTGGTTAGCACTTTTGCAGGAATACTAGCTTCCATGGCCCCCAAAAGAAATCAACAAATGCAGAGTGTTTGTATTAATATCCTGTGGTTGCTATAAATAATCCCCACATTATTAATGATTCAAAGCTCTACAAATTTATTCTCTTGGTTTTGAAGACCCCATGTCTGAATTCAAGATCTCATCAGGGTGAAAGGAGTCTCTGGAAAAAGTTCCTACCACCCTTTCCTCTAGTGGCCCCTGAGCCTACATAGCTGTGAGCCCATCTCACTGTTTTCTGCCTTCGTTCATTCCCAGCCTGCTTTTGAGTTGTATTTTCCCAGGAGACTCTTATAAGAATAGCTGGATCATTGGATTTAGGCAGCAACAGGATAATCCAGGATAATCTTTGCTTCTCAACGTCCTTAACTTAATTACATCAGCAAAAATCCTTTCTAAATAAGGTAACGTGCACAGATCCTGGGAATGAAATGTAGACTTGGCTTTTAGGAGGACTATGGGTCAACACACTGCAGCAATGCAATGGAAAGAGGAGCAGAGGATGGCAAATTTGATAGGAATTGATAAAACGTGTTGCCTGGTTAAAGTACAGAGAAGCAGTGCCAGCGATGCAAAGGAAATAGAAAATCTGAGAGCGACTCTTGCCACTTCTACAGTGAGGAAGGTGAGGGAAACTGCTGCTTTGTGGCTCTGCATCTTCAGTTTCCCCGTGGAACTGAGATTTGGAACAGATGATTTTGTATCCAAATGTGATGATTACTTCTGAAGACTCTCATAGCTGGGGTGATCGTAATGTCCAAATTCTGTAATCAAGAGTCCCCTGCCTGGGGACTCAAGGATGCTTTTTTGAGAGATTCCCCCTTATCAGGCACGCTCTCTCTGTATGTTTGCCCTTCACATTCACCTTCCACTTTCTTCCTGGCAGGGACAGTGTTGCGATCAAGCCACTAAATGAAGCCATCCTGTAACCAGGAGACTCAGAGCCAAACGCTAAGGATTGGACAAAGGGTCTTTACAGTACAGCAGGAAGATGGAAGGGCACTAGTTCTTGCTGGTGACATTACTCGGACTCTGATTCTTTCTGTAATAACCTCTATGCTTTTTGATATATGAGAAGAAAAGAAACTAAACAAAACTATTTCTAGCACGCTGTTTAAATGTTATTTTCACATATGGTTCGATTTCTTGTTGCTGACAATTAAAGGGAGACACAAAAAGACAGAGGATTTCATTTTGTGAGATGATTAGTCAGCAGAACAGATTACAGGGGGAAAAATAGCAAGCTTTGGTTTCAACCTGTTGAGAATAAAATCCTTCTGTTTTAAGGGCTTGGGATGGGGAACTACTACAAGGAATAGACTTATATAAATGTTTAAGTATCAAGATAGCAATTGTATAGGTAATATCTTATAGAAAGGATGGAGCTAAGGAGGAGGAAGAGACAGGAAGGGACAGGAAGGAAAAAAGGAAATCGGCTAAGAAAAGCAGGGATATACAATGAGATAGAGAGTAGACAGAGATGTCATAAAGCAAGAAGGACTGTGGGGGTATTGTGTTCCCCAAAATATTGTGTATGCTAATAAACTTATCTGGGGTCAGAGAACAGGACAGCCACAATATTAAACATAGAGGTTAGGCAGTGGTAGCATACGCCTTTAATCCTAGCATTCCAGAGACAGAAATCCCTCTGGATCTCTGTGAGTTCAAGGCCACATTGGAAACGGCCAGGCACTGTGATACACACCTTTAATCCCAGAAAGTCAGCCTTTAATCCCAGGGAGTGGTGGTAGAAAGCAGAAAGGTATATAAGGCGTGAGGACCAGAAACTAGAGGCATTTGCCCTGGAGAGGCCTTTGGCCTGGAGAAGCCTTTGGCCTGGAGAAGCATGTGGCTGGTTAAGCTTTCAGGCTTCTAGCAGCAGTTCAGCTGAGACCCATTCTGGATGAGGGCTCGGGGCATCCAGTCTGAGGAAACAAGACCAGCTGAGGATCCGGTGAGGTGAGATAGCTGTGGCTTATTCTGTCTCTCTGACCTTCCAGTGTTCACCCCAATACCTGGCCCGGGTTTGATTTTATTAATAAGAACTTTTAAGATTCATGCTACAAAGGCCCTACTTTCTAAGTGTCCCTTCCTTCCAGGTCTGTTTTGATGAATGAAAACTTATACCCGTGATTACTGAATTCCAAACATGTTTGTTTATTCATAGCAAGCTATACCCCTATTTACTTAGTTTTAAACCTCATTCACTCTTCAACTATGCTTTGCTATTTAAAGTTCACAGAATTACACTATTATCCTGATCTGTATCTAGATCTTTATTTATCTTTCATTTCTGAAACTCATCTCCCTATTGGTCCTGAAAAGATATCCCATCACCCTTCACCTATGTCCTAATATTTGTTTTTTTTTCCCAAGAATTTCTGAAATTAGACAAATTTTCAAACAACATACATACATGTACTATAAAACAATGTAAAATCTCTTCTTAGTGGAAGTAGATGGTGATACTTGACCCATTTTATTTCACACAGGTAATACTCAGGAAAGGGAAATATAATCTCTCCTTATTACTGTGTCACAACTACTTTGAAGATTTAATGCTTGCCTGAATTTAACTGTACACCTAGAAGAAAAATATTAGGTACAGATCTCTCTTCCCTGAAGTCATAAGCTAAATTAAGTCATGATCAAAGTAGAGTCCAGTGAGCCGTCTTTGTTTAGCAAAAAGTCTGTGTTTTGAACAATCTCTGTCACAACTTGTCTTTCTTATAAAAGGTGACTTCAAATAACTGAGCCTCCTAATAGTGTTGTTGCAAAAGATATGAAAGTAATTACTCCAGGGCTAGCAGCTGAAGACAGGCATCTCCATGGACTCCCGAGATAACATTGCTCAGGAACTAGGAATGAAATTAGCCTGGAAGTTCTCACCTGAACTCCCTAGGCTGATGATAGAAGTCATCACCTATTGGTCAGAGATATTCTTTGAGATATTCCAATGTCTCACTTGTGTGACTGGTTCTTAAGGCTGGTCAGAGTGTCAAATGTGACCCCTCATCAAGGCAGTCTCTAGGTAGGTGAATTTCTTAAAGGACAACTAGCTCTCCCCATAGGCAGTGTCCCAAGAAAACCAAGCAGATATCATATGACCTTTCATGATCTCACTTTGAAAGGTACAAATTTTGCTTTTGCAGTATTCTTTGACTTGCAGTTACTGGGGGACAAAATAGATTTAAATGGAGGATCATTTCTATATTTTTTATTAATATGTCCTACTATTTATCATTATAAAAGTAATTTAGTTTAGCTTTCTTAACGAGAAAAAATCTACAAGTTTCTACAACCAATTTATATGATAAGATGTTTAGCTATCTTCTTTGTATGATGTTGTCTACGAGGCTAATTTTTATTAGTGTAATTATATGGTTATAATGATCCATTTCTTAGGGCAAAGAAATAATATAGCCTGTTGGGTTTTGCCTTTCTACCCTTCACCCTTGAACCAAGTTAAAAAAATAAAAGGTTAAATTGCCAATGTATTAAGCCAAGAGTCTATCTCTTGGGAGGGAAGACTTAAGAAGCAGTGAAGGTCTTGTACTTTCAAGCTGTGCACTGCAGTTTCTCTAAGTCATGTCTCTGCAGGAAGAAAAAAACAAACCTGCTTTCCTAGAGTTAAGGGGAAGGATGAGAGAGACTTCATGTTTGAACCAGCTGGGATTAAAAGAAATCTTCAGTCTGGTTTAGGCTTCCTGGAATCCTCCTCTTGGTGCACATGGGGAGAATATGTAAATGTTTGAAATGAATTGATTGAACATTTTTAGTGGTTCATTTAAAATCATTGATATTAGTAGCTTTCATCTTGGAAATTAATTTTTAGATTTTAAGGGAAGGAAGGTTATTTTTAGAATTTTTGTTGTAGCAAATTTTCTATTACTTTTGCCATAAACACACAAGCAAGGGTCTTGAGATGGTTCATCAGGCAAGCACTTGGGAAAGGCTGAGAAATAAATAATTTCAATCTCTGAAACTCAAATAAAGATGGAAGGAGAACATAAACTCCACAAAGTTGTTCTTTGACCTCCACATGTGTACTATGGCATATGTGCCCTCCCTACCTCTCTCTCGCACACACAAACATACCACATAAACACACACACACACACACACACACACACACAAAATAAAAATAATAACAATAATAATTATAATAATACAGAGCAACTCAGAATTAACTGATCATTGCTTCATGAATAATACATGCCCTGCTAATTTTTGCTACTTTTAATAACATTTAAATTACTGCTTGTCCTTATAATTACGGTCAACATTATTTTTCATGTTTGCAAAACAACTGATATAAAAGTCCTTATCTTATACACACCCCTTTCAGGTCACATGCTAGCTATAAATAAAAGCTCAGATTCTTGTGTCTTCTTTTCAGAATAGCAATGCCTTAAATTTACAAAATACCCCATATCTATCTGCCAAGGTGTATGTCTGTGCTTCTACAGGCTCCCTGTAAATGGTGACACTGTAGTTAAGTGTATGTAGGAACACCAAATGGATTTTTTGTTTGTTTCTATGCTTATCTGGGTTTTTTGTTGTTGTTGTTGTTTTGTTTTAAGCCAGGTTTTGCTGTGTAGCCTTGGTTGTCCTGGAACTCACTCTGTAGACAAGGCTGAACTCACAGAAATTCTCCTGCCTGTGCCTCCCGAGTATTGGGATTAAAGGCATGTGCCACCACTGCCTGGCCCAAATAGGTTTTATTTCTAGTATTGATATACCAATGGTTCTAGTTTTCTGATTCTCAATAGTCACAATATTTGAACAAGCTTCTTGAAGGAATTCATTCTTCATATCCTGGTGAAAAAGCAATGTCCAGAAAACAGTCAAAAGACAAGAAGCGGCCATGTCTTTTACATCTTTGACTAATGAATGCAATGCTTTTCTTTCAAATTCTTTCATATAAGACATCAATACCTAGTTTGTGAAGAGACTTTGGGTACATATTCTGTAGTATGAAGCAAAGGGTATCAAAAAGACACCATTTAGTTCTAGTGTTCTGGGAACTCATGCAAATCTATCACTTGTCTGTAAAGGAAGAAATAGGATGCTGAGTCTAATCACATTTTCTGTTCCCAAAGCAAGATTCTACTGCAGCCAACTACATTTTTCTGCAAGTAGCAATAGTCAAGAACAGTAATTTGAGCCAGTGATTCTGAGAAGAGCCTTTGAGAGACAGAGATATCTTGGAGCAAAAAAAGTGAATGACCAAAAGAAGATGGGTGTAACTGTTTTAAAATTTGCTTTATTTTAAAAAGGCCTGAAGTTCAAGGGCACACAATAAGACCATGATCATGTTCATGCCATAGACAATGATATGCAGAAGCTGTTAGCATTTTATTCATGTCCTTTTGGGTGTGACTCCTTTACCTCTGAACTACCATCTCTCCTGAGTTTTAACTGTGTGGATCAGTAAACACCCACAGAAAGCACATGGTGCCATCTTGTTCCTAAAGATTTTTTTCTGTGGATGAGATGAGGCTTCAGCAATTGTATTCAGCCTTTTATGTAGTGTGTGTGTGTGTGTGTGTGTGTGTGTGTGTGTGTGTGTGTGTGTGTTCCTGCACAGGTGTGCCTGTGTGTGTGCATGTGCAAGTCAAAGCACAATCTTGAATATCGTTGCTAGGGAGCTCTCCTCTTCCTCTTAGGGACAAGGACTCTTTTTTGACCCAGAGGTTGTCAATTAGCCTAGGCTGGCTGGCCAGTGAAATCCAGCGATCCATCTCCCTATCTCAGGAACATAGCCCATGCTTCTATGACTGGATTTTTATGCCAGTTTGGAGAATATAATTAGAGTCCTCGTGCTTGCACAGAGAACATTTTAGCAAATGAGTTGCTTCTCCAGCCACATTCATTCATTCTTAAATACTCATTTGCTATGTCTTGTAATTCCACCCTGGACAAGGCTTCTGTTCTCACACATGTGGCTGGAATTCCTTGTCAGGAAGTCTACCCATGGATGACAGAAGTGCAAACACACAGGACAAAGACTCTTCTGAACGAGAGATGCTTGCAAAGCAATGGAATAAAGAATTTTCAGGAAGTGTCACTAGGCATAAAATAAATGAGAGAGAGGATTTTCTTAAAAAAGAAAGCTTGCACCTCAAGCCACAGCAACATGAAAATATTTTACATCAAAGGTCAATAAAAAGACTGATACGTATGAAGTTCACATATCACATAGTCATGCAAGACACTTTAAATTATAGGAAAGGCCAGGAATGACATATTGTCAGCTGCAAAGTTTTATTTATCTTTTATTTAAATATCATTTTCATTTTGAGTAGAATCCATGAAAAATTTGAAATTTGGACAAAGGATAATGAAATTTACTCTGTAGCCCAGGCTGGCCTCGAACTCACAGAGATCCGCCTGGCTCTGCCCCCCCAGTGCTGGGATTAAAGGCGTGCGCCACCACCGCCCGGCGTGAGATGGTTTCTTGAGGAAAGGTGCTTGCCCCCAAGCCAGAGGATCTGACACCAAGTTCACTTCTTGTAATAAGAGGATTGATGCCATCAATTCTTCTGATCTCCACATGTGAACTATGATATGTTCGCGTGCGCGTACACACACACACACACACACACACACACACACACACACGCGCACACACACACACACTTTAACAAATAAATGTAACTTTTAAGAGAGCATTATTGGGAAACGAGGGCTGACTCACAAGGAAATCGTCCTGTAAACCTCATTATTCTCCTTGAGCAGGATAGGGCATCTCTGAAGTACTTCATTTTGAGATTTCTTAAGCTGTGGCCCTTCCTTCATGTCTAAACGTAGCTTTTGATTACTAAGCAAAAGTCCCTACTGACTCAAGTATTCTAGGAGTATCTGATGGCCCCTTCATCACCAAGATATCTCTTCCTGGTATTCCCTTCTTTAATCTAAGTTTTTCCTGAACAAAGTAAGAACGTCTTGTCTTTTTCTGTGTAGAGTGAATCTAACAAAGTGAATCTGAAATTGGTAGTAATGACAGCCATTTAACAGCTAAAGTTGTAGATTTTACTTTTGTACATTTTGATTAAATTTTTAGGCACCACTGAGCCATGATAATCTTGCATTTACTAAATGACTTTGGGTTACCTGCTCTTGTTACTGGAATCTTATCACATGCAAATTTCATTTGTCTCTGGCCTACCTAAGAACAGATTCCATCCCCACTTTGTGACACTCAGAAAAGTCACCTCAGGCCTTCCCCCTATTTCATTTACTCCAGGTAATCACTGGGAAGACTCACTTTCACACAGAGAAGAGCAACTCTTTCATTTACGTCTCATTTTTCCTCACTTGGTATCCCTTGAATCCTGAAGAGTCCTGGGTTCCTGACAATAGGAATAGCATAAAAAGAACAAAAGATTCCACAGAGCAGGATAAATTTTCCATAAATGGGCAAATTTATGTGAACGAAATCCTAGGGGGGATTCCTTCAGCCGTGTGTCATCTCAGTTTTTACGGGAATTAGCATAACTTAGTGGATTGTGCTTGGGTTGACTGACAGTCAATGTGCCTGTGCCTGAATTGCTCTGACAGATCATCACAGTAGAGTGTAATATAATGGAAGGAGCCGTCACCCGGGAGTCAGAAGGCCTTTGTTCCATCTGGAGCCAACGCGAACTTTCTTAAAAAAAAAAAAAAAAAAAAAAAAAAAAAACAGAAAAAAAAAAAACTTCGGGCACTACTTTACCTCCCCATGTATAGGTATACTTGGCATGCAGTCTATTTGGTGAGTTCAAAACCAGTCCCTTCAACCTCTAAAATCCAATTATTCACTTAGTGCACTTAAATTTTAATGTGAAAATATAATCATTTCAATTCTGTTTTGATTTTAAGGTTATAGTAACATTATTTAACTTAAAATCGGTCATTAAGACAACTAAGGTACAAGGAAAACCCATTTGAAACATGCAGAAGAATTCTCCAATCAGCTATTCCATAAGTAGACATTCTGTGGGCATCTTGCTACCATACATTTCAATACATTCTTATTCTCAGAAACTTCATTCATAGAGCAAGAGATGCACAGAAAATTCCCACTGTAATCAACCTCTTTCTACATTCACTTCAGATCAAGCTGGCTCTTTCTATACAACTTTATTTGTAGAGAAGTGCCAGACTCCACACCTAAGGCAATGATGCACCCACCTCTGTCTCCAGGATGTCTTCCCAGGGCTTCACCTCCCTCCCTGTAATTGGAGACAAAGAATAAATTCTGAGACCCTCAAAGCAGGCTTTCCTCACTTCTTAACTATAGAGGTCTTTGTAAAAGAAAGACTGTTTGGGTTTTGTTTTCCTAGCAAGAAACTAGGAACTGAAACATACTAAGACCCAGGTGCTGTCCGAGACAACAAGCACATTCTCAGAGTTGCCTCACAATCAGCTTAGAGACTAGACAATGGTTATGTCAATGCATTGGCTCACTGACCACTCATGGTTCTAGATAAAGTAGAGTGAATTTTCATATTTAAAAAATGATAGGAAGCATTTTTATTCCCAAGATAGCCAATCTATATTTATTTTTAACATAAAAGAGACCTAACAACAGTCATGATTTAACCATCATTTCTTCTAATTTTTTCTTCTTGTTTATTTCCATTCCTGTATGTGTTGCGGTGTGTGCATATATATAGTAAATGCAATTGATACAAACATTTTTATGTGTGCTCTTATTTGATAGGATGCTATTTAAGAGTTTAGCAACACCCTCATGTGGAATTTAGCAATGGAGATGCATTCAGGGAAATGTGTCACTAGACATTGAGTGAATATCACAGCATTTATTTACATATGCTGAAATAGCTACCATGTCATTTGAAGATAAAAATCTAATGAGGCAATCTTTATAGATGTGATCTATATCTGATCAAAATAGTTCACATATTTAAAGTACCTAAAAAACACAGTTTTAAGTGTCTACCACATAGTCATACCACAATTTTGATGTATTTTTAGAATCCTTTATAATTAGTAGGATGAAGTGTAAAATAATCAGCAAATTTTCAAAATAAGTTTCTTCCCATTGTTCAGGAAGAATGTAAGTTCAAAGAGACATAGGACATAAAATTTTTTGAAGATGATTACAGCTACCACATTTTAAAAAGAATCAGAAAAGCCTATACTGAAAAGAGCATGAGGGTAACTTTGGAGGAACAGAGTATGACAAACTAGAAATTAAAAAAAAAAAACTAAATTAAAGTTCTGAAATCAGGCGTCTGAAATTGAGGGGATAACTTTTGGTGAACAAATCACGATAAACTGGGAAATTAAAAGAACACTGAATTGGAGTTCTGGGGTCTAGAAGTCTGAAACTGAGGTGCTGGCAGGGTTATGGTACCTTTGAACACCACAATTGCTATTCCTCCTGGCTGCTAGTGCTGGCCAGCATCCTTGATGCTTGTCTTTCCTCTGTCATAATTGACTGTTCATCCTTTTCCCTGTTCTGCCTCTCATTTTATCAGAAGGACACCAGTTATGTTAGCTCCAGAGTCCACACTAGTGTGACCTGATGACATCAGCAGTGACTCCCTTTCCTTGTAAAATCACTGTTTTAGGTACACTATTTAGGGAATTGGAAAGCCCTTTGGAGGGACATGGTTCAGCTCCCAGCATGCTAGTCCTGGTTCTTTTGGTGCTCAAGCTATTTCCTGTCCTGAGAGACACTTGCCCTTTCTTCATATTTCCACAGTGTCTCCTTCTTCAAGTGTGAAATCAATGTATTCTCCATTAAAGACCCTGGGTGTTGCAAATTAAATATCATGAGCAGCCATGATGTCCAGCTGCAGTCTCTTTACATGGACTATGGCTTCAATCTGCAGAGGTTTCTTTTGCCTTCTCAAAGTTCACACTGCAACTCACACTGCTTTGTATAGTCAGTCATTATTTTTACTCTATATATTATCTTACAAATCAAGTTGTGGTGTTGCATTAATGAATTAAGGAGTAAGCTTTTTCAATATTTACCAATGTATATCTAAGTAAACTTATATCATATATAATTATAAATATATATTATGCTGTATAAATGAAGTAACAAAAAATATAAAGAATGGAAACAATTCCCAAACATGACTGTACCTTCTGATGCTTTCAAAGAGGACATAGCTTTTCCACAAATCAGTTCTGTCTGATGCTACTTTAAAGCTTTCCCTTCATTCCTATTCATATAAAAATATGCCTGAAGATTTCTTTATGCATTAAATATTTTTCCAAATATGCAGCATATCCCTACATCACAGTGTTCCACAATCAAGCAATTTGAATTATTAGAGAAAAAATGCTTTTGCATTCATATTTCTTGTTAATTGTTTCTTACATCAATCCTAATTGGTCTTAAAAAAACCTGGTGCCAGATATTGGGGTAAATGCTGAAAGATCAGAGATACAAAGGAACAAGCCACAGCTACCTCTCACCTCACCAACACCTTAGCTGAAAAATCTGAGCTCCTTTCTCCTTCCGCCTTATATTTCTTTCTCCACCCAGTCATCTCACTTCCTGTCTCAACCTCCCTAGTGCTAGGATTAAAGGTGGGTGTGCCTCACAAGTACTGGGAGCAAAGGCATGGTATCCAAAGTGCTGGGATTAAAGGTGTGTCGCACCATTGTCCGGCCTCTAGGGTTAACTAGAGGGTTAGTTCCACACTCTGATCTTCAGGCAAGCTTTATTTGTTAGATCACAAACAAAATACCACCACATTTCCCCTTTTTTTTGTCTAAAATAAAGAAGAATGTTATAACTAATATAAGAAAAAATATATAATAAGTACAATAACTATATACAATATACATAGACAATGAATACATCAACAACATCTAGTCCATTTGCATTTGACAAATTCAGAGAAAATACTCCATTATCTTTCCCATCTTGGTGAGTCCAAAGTCTTGCACCTAATTCACTTTCTATCCTAACTTGCATTACCATCCGAAAATATCCTTTGATGTCTATCAACCTTATGCACTTTATACCTCTTTAGTGAGTTTCTTTTCTGAGTCTGGACAAGAAAAACAATAACTATACAGTCTTTAATTCCCTCAAAGACTTGAGAAGGAAAAAATATTCCTGAGTAAACAGGATGTGCAAGCAGTGACTTCCAAAAAATGTGAGTAATGACAGCAACAGCTTTCGCTGCATGGACTGTCACCAAAGGTTCCTCTGGAACACTGGGGTATCCATCTTCAGCGAATAGGTCTAGCATAGCATGAATCTTAAAAGTTCTTATTAATAAAAACAAACCCGGAGCCAGTTATTGGGGTGAACGCTGAAAGATCAGAGAAGCAGAACAAGCCACAGCCTCACTTTGCCAATTCCTCAGCTGATGCTGTTTCCTCAGACTGGAAGCCTCTGAGTCCTCATTCAGAAGGAATCTCAGCTGAACTACTACTTTAACCAGGCCAAAAGCTGCTAGTTTCTGGTCTTCATACCTTATATACCTTTCTGCTTTCTGCCATCACTTCCTGGGATTAAAGGCATGAGTCATCATTCCTGGCTGTTTGCAGTGTGGCTTTGAACTCACAGAGATCCAGATGGATCTCTGCCCCCAGAAGGCTAGGATTAAAAGTGTGTATGCCACCATTTTCTGACCTCTAAGTCTATCTAGTGGCTGTTCTGTTCTCTGACCCCAGATAAGTTTATTAGGGTGCACAATATTTTGGAGAACACAATATCACCACAGTCTAGCATACCTGACAGACATTTCTGTGAAGGAGGATATTCTGAAAGACTGTCTTACCTTGTCCTGACAAAGTTCAGCTGTCCTTTCTGTTGGGTTCTGCTTGTCCCATTTTGACAGCATATTGTCAGTAGTTGAGGCAAGGGCACTTTCTTGCCTAGTGGCTAACTTTTGACCCAAAGAAAGTAAACTCCATATGGAGTTTCTTTGAAGTACATCATCTTCTCTTAAGTATATTGGTGCTGCCAGGAGCAGACATGTCTTATTGTCATTAAAAAAAAAAAACTATGTTATTAAAACATCTAAAATGCCATATTCTGTAGATCCCTGAAGTGTTTAAAGACAACCTGTCTATCTAAAATATATCTCTGTTTGGCCTTGAAAACATACCTAATATGACTACAAGTTCAATTGTAATAAGTGACTAATTACTAGCCTGCATTTCCTTATTATCCTAAATAGTTTGTAATAATAACTTTCAAGAACTAGCACTTTGCATTACATTATTTAATGAGATTTATAGGTACAATACCTTGAACAAGATTAGAACAGTATGTTCTAAAAAAAAATCTCAATTTTGTATCAATATACAAAGATCCACAGCAATGTAACATATTTAAAACAAGGAGCTGCTTTTTGTAAAGTAGGTTCAATAATCTTCCCTTTTATCCTATCATATCTAGATTACTCTTTTTTCTTTTCAGAGTAGATTCAATATTCTATCTTTTATCCTATCATTTCTATATTCCTTTTTTTTCTTTTTTTTCTTTTCAAAACAAGAACCCTGAATCTAATCTCCTTTGCTCAGCTTTTTTCCTGAACATTACCAATAACAACTTGTAACCAACCACCTTAAACAATAACAACTATCCATAATCCACTGAACAAACAAAAACCACCCACACTACCTCTTGGGATTGTGGAAATCATATTCTTAAATTTACTACCTGCTGTCTGGAGGTGATGGCATCTTTAGAGGTTCTTGAGAAGAAAAACTGGGGTTGATTTTCAAGTCCTGGGAGAGGTAGCTGTAGTATTTGTTGTCCAGTCTCTGCATAATAGGAAAATGCAGGGCTTGTCTTAAGTCCTGGCTAGAGTAGTCTGTGAGACTGGATCATCTCAGCTAGCCATCTCAAAATTGTCCTGAGCAGTTTATACTCAAAACCAATCTTTGGGTGATATTTATCAACTAAGTGGCATTATCATAGTCCGTGTGGAATCTTCATTGTGGGGCTCCTCATCCTTTTGAAGACTTCAAAGTTCGCAGTTAGTCATGGTCATGGTTCATTGCAGAAAACTTAAACATTTTATATATCATATGCAGCAGATCTCAAAGAGGTTAAAGGATCAGCATTTGTTATGTACATCCAGAGTACAAAAACTTCATTGCTAGTTATCTGATAGAGACTCAAACCTGAAATCAAGTACAGAAAGCTAGAGAGAGCCTTTTTCTAGAATTAGTTAGTACTCCATATGACCACTAATATCATGACAAAATGTATATAAATCTTATAATTTGGGGGATAATATTTAAACTTTAAGAAAAGCTTTAAAGAGTTAAGGGAAAACCAAAGGATTATGAAATTAGTGGCAATAAAATAATCCCTAATATTTTGCTTTTCTTCTATCCCATATCAGGTGGTTTTTCTGACATGAGACAGATATTTTGGATTTTATTTTAACAAGCATGCTTGGGTTTAGAGAAAGAGAGAGCCACACTCCAACTCCAAAGCCAGCTTTAATTTTTAATTGAACTAGGACTACAAAAGGACCATTTTCATTATATATCTGTGGACGAAAAGCAGAACCAAACATTTGGGAACATTTACGAAATTTTATCCTGTTAGAAATGTGATATACCAATAGGCCAATTTATTCTTTTTCTTGGTACATTTTTTCTGGATGATTTGTCCTTTTTCTTCAGATGTCTAATTTGTCCAGTGTTCTTCAAATTCCTTAGCCTTTATTCTCCTGAAAGACAAAAACAAAACCCTGCTTCAGCCCTAACTTGGAGGAGCTTCCCTTTTGGCAAGTTATATCTGATCAAATGAGAAGCATTTGTTAATCTTAAAGTTAATTTAAATTGAATGGTCATGCTGGTTGATGAACTATCACCACTTCTAATTAAGAGGTCTCTCTTGTTCAAATCTAATCTTTATTATATTTGTTCTATGGTTTCTCCTGAATTTTTTGTTCTCTCTTCTTTAGCTGTTTTATCATCCAGAGCAATATGGTTATTTACAATAGGCATTAGGTTCTGAAATTGCTCTGGGAAGGAGGTTCCTCCATGGGGATAGGAAATGACTGAATGGAATTTGACAGGGGGAGCCTGTGAGAGGCCCCTCAAGATGTTTTCCAACAGCAAAAGGTTACCTTGACTGTCCCTACATTCTATATTCATTAGTCCAATGTCTGCCTTTGCCATACCCTCTGCATACTCCAGAAGGGAGGGGGCGTTCTATTGGGATTATTCTTAGAAAAAAAATATTTTTTCTAGGAATGCCCTGCTTACAATCCCTTCTTAGGTGACCTTGTTTACTGCAACTGAAATACCTGACATTTTGATTTTTCTTCAAACCTCTGGAAATCACCTCTCCTATTCAAGCATCATCATGGTCGTGAGATACAATATTGATTGTATCTCGGATCCATTTCTCCAAGGGTGCTGATCTTGCCTTTAAAGGCCTAATTACTTTTTTTCATTGTACATTAGCATTTTCAAAAGCCAGAGATTCAATTACTATTTATCTAGCTTCTGAATTTGGTATCATTCTACTTACTGCTGAAGTTAATCTTGTAAGAAATCAGTGAAGGTTTCTTTTGGGCCCTGTATAACTTTAATGAATGACTCAATTTTCTTTCCTACTTCTTCAATTCTGTCCCAAGCATTTGAGGCTGCTGTGCAGCATAACACCAGGGTGTGGTCATCATATATAGATTGCCTTTTCTACATTAGTATAATCTCCCTCTCCAAGAAGTTGGTCTTGGGAAATTTCCTTATCTCTACCCCTACTTCATAGTTCAATGGTCTTAGCCTCATCTTTCAACCAGGTTCTCCACTGTAGCTGCGGACCAGGCTCCAAGACTGCTGTAACCAAGTCTCTCCAGTCTTAAGAGATAATTCTATTACATGCTGACCACGGTTTTTAACATCTGCTTCACAAAAGTTGAATGCATGCCATATGAGACTAACACTTCCTTGAATTTCCTCAAATCTAACATTTGCACAGAAGTCCACTCAGCTCTTACACAGCCTCAAGGATATCTATCATTTGATAGTTCCTGTAATGTTACTGGATAATTTAAGGTTGGCTGTTCCTCTCTAGCCATATAACTCAATGCTGAGATTGGGTCTCCTTTAAATTCCTGTGTCTGGATCTGAATATCTCTACAGTCTGTTTTAACAAATTTTTCCTAAAACTTTTATCTTGGCACTCACTCATATTGACCAACATTTTAATGATCAAACAAATAACATTTACAATTGACATTATATAAATCCCATCTACACTAATTATCCTACACTTAATTACTCCATTTTCAACCTGTCTAGCTTATTATCAAACAGAGACCTAACTCCCTCCATTGTAATAAAGTTTCCTGTTTTTTAATGTGGGAATAAACCCTCTCTTTTTTAACTAATTACCCCCTTTAAGAAATCCCAATTGACTTACCAAATCTGTTGACAGTGATGATTCAGATGATGGTAAAATGAGACAGATATTAGTGTGGCAGCAGTCCGAGGAGTGAGTCCAGGAAAAGCCATAACATGCCAGGAGAGGGAAGATACCAAAGCGTCAGCTCTCTACACAGAGGAATGTGTGAAAGTGGCTAACTCCTTAGCTGGTAGGGTAGTGACTATAACTGAGTGTAGCTCTGACCTGAGCTGGTGGTTGCAAAGTCATAAGCAAGGAGCTTTTTCAAGAATTCACGCCCCACAAGATGGATGCCAGATGTAGTCCGAATCTAAATGGTCTTAATAAAAAACCTGAAGCCAGATTTTGGGGGAAATGCTCAAAGATCAGATACAAGGGAACAAGCCACAGCCACCTCTCACCTCACGAACTTCTCAGCTAAAAAGCTGAGCTCCTTTCTCTACTGCTTTATATTCCAGCCAGCCATATAACTTCCTGTCTCAACCTCCCTAGTGCTGGGATTAAAGGCATGTGTGCCTCGCAAGTACTGGGAACAAAGGCATGAGATTCCAAGTGCTGGGATTAAAGATGTGTGTCACCACTGCCTGGATCTGTTTCTCTTTTAGACTGGATCAATCTTGTATAGACAAGGGTTGTAGTGATATATTGTGTACCCTAATAAACTTGCCTGGGGATCAGATGACAGAGTCAGCCACTAGATTAGACACAGAGGCCAGATAGTGGTGGCACACACCCTAAATCCTATCACTTGGGAGGCAGAGATCCATCTGGATCTCTATGAGTTCAAGGCCACACTGGAAACAGTACTTGGAAGCACACATGCCTTTAATCCCAGGAAGTGACATGGCAGGATGGAGAAAGGTATATAAGGCATGAGGAAACAGGAACTAAAGCAGTTCAGCTGAGCTCCTTTAGGGTGAGGACTCAGAGGCTTTCAGTCTGTGGAAACAGGATCGGCTGAGGAGTTGGTGAGGTGAGGTTGGCTCTGGCTTGCACTGGTTTTCTGATCTTTCAGCTTTCACCCCAATATCTGGCTCTGGGTTTTGTTTTTGTCTTTTTAATTAAAAGACTATCTGAGATTGGAACAACACAGGGTGGTCTTGAACTCATAAAGACTGGTCTACCTCTGCCTCCCAACTGCCGGGATTAAAGGTGTTTGCCACCACTACCTGGCCTCTATGGCTAACTAGTGGCTTACCTCTGCATGCTGATCTTCAGACAAGCTTTATTTGTTAGATCACAAACAAAGTATCACCACAATTGTTTAAAGTGGAAGTTATTCTATATCATATTTAAGCTTATAAAAGGTGGGGAGAGGAAGACAAGATTGTGGAAATGTTAGGCAGTTGAACCTGGGAAATGAGACCATTACCAGCATGCCTTGAGGTTGTATAGCCTGGACACATTCCCTAAGCAGTCTCTACTTCCTGACTGCAGCAGCAATGTGACCAGCTCCCTCACACTACTGCCACTGTGGCCTACTTCAATGCCTTCCACTCCCCATGCAGTCCTTCAACAGTGAGTCACAAACCCCCTTCCTCCATTGGATATTGATCATAATCACAAAATTGTTAGGGTTCCTAACTATATGGCAGAGCATACTTGCACTGATTCATTTTTATTCCTTGTATTACATACTCATTTGTTTACATTTAATGCTTCTAGCTAAGCAAATATACCACAAATCCAAGAGTTGGCTTATTTCATTGAACAACAAAAGTGAGATAGACACAATATAGATTCATTGAAAAAATATAGGTGAATAAAAATTTCTCCTTTAGACGGCAAACTTTTGAGAAAAGAAACTGTTATTTGCTTTTTCTAGCATGCATCCATTACCCAGCAAGTGGGAATAAGGAAATAGGAATTTATTGAGTAAATGAAAACATTGAGAATATTTATCATATATCATAATTTGCAAAAACATTGATAGATCTGAAAAAACACTGTGGAAAATGAACTGACGTAAGTGTTCTTTCTTCATGAAATTTATAAAAAGTCTCTCTTTGAAGATTGTAAAATTCCATCCTGAATTAGAATAAAACAAAGAGTCTTTGTATAATAAATCATGATAATGGATCTGTTTTTCCATTCATTTGTACTTCAAAAGTTTATGTTTAAAAATTCTGGTCCATAAGTATAGAAGAAGAAAGTTCATGCATTCAAAGGAATTTTTTAAACCATAGAATATTTTAATATCTTACAAGTATTAATAGAGTTAAAATTTGTGGTAGCTTTTAAGAACAAATCAGCTTCCACTTTTAATGACTGTCTATAGAGCAGTTCATAGTGTGAGGTGTTAAATTTTATCGCTGATGGTCAAATCTTATGTGCAATAAAATTACCTGTGTGCTCTCCAGGTTCCTTGTCTTTGTCTGTACCCTGAGGTACTGGTCATGGCTAGGATGCGATTCTTCAGAGATCCAATCTAGAATGATAAATGAATAGAAAGAAGACATAACAAATAGCCTACAAAAAGCAAGTACACCAGTGCTGCTGTAATAAGCAAATAACCCTAGGCTTCCTAATTGCTTTACAACTTCAGGGACACCTGCCAATTATAATTAAAGAATCAAAGACTAAATATTCCATAAATCTTATTAAGGTGCCATGGAAAACATAAGTCAGCAGGAAACGTAAGTTACAGTCTTTCCCAAGAGCTCAATGAGCTCTCCCTGTCCAGGCCACTTAATATTATGTACTAACCATAAATCCATACAAGTGTATTACCCAGTGTAAAAGGCAATATCTCTTTGTCAACATATATTTTAATTCATGGTGTTAGAGATGCACTATATTTTAGGATGAATTACTATCTGATAAAAAGACTTTCTAATTTCATATTACTGTACCACCCAGAATGATTTCTATAAAACTTACTCTCTGGGGGGAGAAATACTTTCCTGATTGCTGGTATTTGTACAAAAGGAAGGAAAGGGGGAAATTATTAATATTTTGTGTATTAACTTTTTCATGCCTGTTGTGGAAATTTATGTGTCCTGACTATACCTTCATTGCTGTCACAAATTTGTAGATATAATTCCATAAGCTGAACTCCACGGCCCGACTGCCCTGAGCACTCACTAATGTGGTTTGGCCTGTCCATCTGCAGAACTCCCATTTCCTCTCCAGGCTGTTTGGATTGTGCTCCTCTGGGCACAAGTTGAATGAACAGTCCTTTAAGAAATCCAGGGAAAAGGGCTGTGGACATTTCTTAGTGGGTACAGCAATCAAACATGAAAACAATAAGTTGGATTCCCAGAAGCTGTGTAAATGACAGATAGGTGGAAGTCAACATGGCTTCTACACATACCCATACACATGAACTCCAGCACAGACACATGTGCCACACATCAGCAAAAACACTCAACTACACATATATGCATACATACTAGACACATGCAAATATGTCAATAAACACATACATGTATGCACATCACACACAAAAGCAAACACACCCATATATACATACATGAATGCACACCACATACACATGCACGTCAAAAAAAAAAGAAAAAAAAACAGTGTCTGTAGCAGGCAGAAACAACTGCATTCTGAGGCTACATGGTCACAATCAAATGGAGAAAACTCTCTTGACCTGATATCATTTCTCTACCATACCTACTAAACAGTAACTTCTAATCTCACCGTGTGTCTCCTATATGAAATCACATTATTTATTTGTCTACTAATTCAGTCTGTCATTCCACACTATTATTAATAAATCACTTCTAACTGGAGACATTTAGGCTTCTAGACAATGTCTGTGGACAAGTTTTGATACTCATAATGTAGGTGAAATGTAAACAAAATCTAGTGGGTAGACGTCAGCAATGCAGTAGATCATCCTATAGATGCACCAGACTGTCCTCACAGCTAAGAATTATCTAGCTTAGGAATCAATAGTGCTAATAGAAGCCCTGCTATAAATCCATGAAAACAAGACGATTACGTAAGTGTGTGTTTAATCACTTTTGGAGAAAGGTAAGAACATGGTCTACAGGAAAGTAATTTGCTGTCCATATCTACAAAATGAAACTTGCGGGAACATAGATGGGAGGACTCAGCAGGAGAGAAGCAGAAAGTCCAGCAGGGCTAAAGGGAGTTCCCTCCTTCCTGTGCACTCCATCTTGGGCTCTTAGTGGAGGCCTCCAGCATTGTTATTAAGTGAAAAAAATGCCTATATTCCTCACCTCTTTCTGTTTGAACTTTTAATGGCATCTCAACAACAGGCAACTGGATACTCCCATTGATTTTTCTGATATTACAGCCTTCTCTTTGACACTATTTTGTTTTTGTGTCTGATAATAGCAAATATATTGCCTTACTCGCAGCAGAGTATAAATCACAACCGATTTTCAACATTCCCGATAGTTACAGTATATGCTTCTCCATTCAATGGCATCATCATCAGCATCATCATCTTTTACCTGAGACAGAATCTCACTTTGTAGCTCATGGTGACCTCACTCTCATGCTTGCTATCCCCCTGCCTCAGCCTATCAATTACAAGCTTGAATAGCACACCGTTCTTGTAGCAATTTCTTATAAGAGAAATAAGAAGTACACCATAGTGTAGAAATTTGTCTCTGCTCTGAACAAATGTAAGGTAATGTCTGTGTTTATCAGTCCTATCCCCACAGTCTGTCCTCCATCAGTGAACACTCAGCTGTCAATTTAATGAATCCAATTGGATGTTTATCTTTCCAGACATTTATATTGGCCAAGTACGTTAATACTAGCTGTGACTTTGGCATAATAAATCATTGAATTATTTTGAATGTAAGCTATCATCTGCTGCCACTATAAACTGCCTGAAAAAAAGGTAAAACACTAGCAATTCACTATATTTCTAATGTGAAAGTTTCTATAGTAAGGTCAACCAGATGAAAATTAATATGTGCACACATTTACTATGCTCCAATTATATTGCTTATCTCATAAGTACACATTTCAGGTACATATTTATCAAGTATACAAATGTGTTTCTTCACAACATACTAGATTTGAATCTCTGAGTTAAATTACCTACCATGTAATACACAGTTTTCTTCATTTCTAAAGGTTTCTAAGCCAAAAATTCATGTTTTGTAGTATTTTAAGTATACATGTATTTCATACTCATTTTATAACATATAGAAATACAGAGTGCAGCTTACTTCCTATAAGGAAACTATGTAACTGTTTTGTGTTAGAATAATTATTGCCTCATAAAACAGCTCTAAGTAATTTTAACAATTAATTTTAATCAAAATAAAAAGTTGTTCATACTTGTAATACCTTGCCATACCCTTATTCCTATGCAGGAGTTATCTCAATATCTTTGATTGATCACTACTTCTCAACAACTTTATCTAGCCAACCTAGGTTGGTTTTGCTAGTAGATTAGATTTTAGAACTGGCCACAATTCCCTGGGAACTAATGAATGTCTGAAGGATTCGGGCACTTCATGCTTGTTTTGCTTTCAAAACCAAATCTAAGCATAGAAATGGAGTAAATAACACAGCGAGTTTTCCCACAGGTCTTAAACAAGTAGTTCTAAAGCTCAGGAGAGAAGTTTTCAAAACTCCACTGCATTATGCAATGGTACACAGGCTCCTGAAAGCAGCCTCCTGCAGGTATAAATAGTGCTCGGAATAGCAAGTTTGGGTAGTTTTGCTTGAAAGGGGCTCATAATGCACACCTCACACACAGTTATTGCAGATAAAACAACAGCAATAGGTAGTGTTTTAAAAACAAAGGAAAAATCCTTTAAAGTATCTCTTGAAAAATAGGAAGAAATACTCAGAAATAATGGAAACTAGTAAAAGCAGAAGCAATTTGAACTGCATATGGCATGGGTGGTAATTTTTTTATTATTAATTTCTACCAATATCCTCCTAGGTAGTAGGAGTTCATACCCCAGGCTTCTTTCATCTTCATTGTAAATGACTCAGCTTCATAAAAAATAACCAGTGATATATAGAGAGATAGATATATAGATATAGATAGATGATAGATGGATAGAGACAGATGAGAGCTACATATGACATTACTGAATACAAATAGGGTTAAAGAATGTTTAAGTGACAGAGTGACAGAGTCTATGCAGACTTATACATTTTATGAGAAAATGTGGAGTACTTAGTAATTGGTGACAAAAAGGAGATCTTCACAATTGATGCTGTAAACCATCCCACTGACTCCATTGGCCACAGAAGCATTCCAAGCCTTTCCATCATTTGCTTAAAAAAGAATATTGCTTTTGTTTTGTCCATGGGGACTGGGGGGGGGCAGAGTGCTTGGTAAGCATGCATAAAGTCCTGGGGTGGACTCCCAGCGGGCTTAGAGCTAGGAGTGGTGATTTAAGCCTGTAATCCCAGCACTTGAGAAGAGGTAATAGGATGTCCAGAAGTTCAAAGTCATCTTTAGGTTTTTATAGCAGCCTGAGAATCTGGAGGCATATGAAAGGGGGGGAGGGAGAGAGGGAGAGGGAGAGGGAGAGGGAGAGGGAGAG
>CABHPH010149936.1:7585-26909 GCA_902168325.1 Peromyscus nudipes
TACTAACTAGCTCTTACATTTAAACTAACCTATAATTCTTATCTATGTTTAGCCACATGGCTTGGTACCTTTTCTCTGTACAGCATTCTCATCTTGCTTCCTTTGCATCTGATTAGCGACTTCTGACTCCTCTCTTCTCTTCCCAGCATTCTTAGTTTGGTCGCCCCACCTATACTTCCTGCCTGGCTACTGGCCAATCAGGGTTTTATTAAACCAATTCAAGTAACAAATCTTTACAGTGCACAAGAGGATTATTCCACTGCACCGTTGAGTGGTTTACTTCCTGATCCTAATAAGCTTCCATACTAAGATAGACTGTTTCACCTCTTTTTTTTTTTTTTTCTTTTCAGTTTCTCAAGACAAGGTTTCTCCCTATAGTTTTGGTTCCTGTCCTGGAGCTCACTCTGTAGACCAGGCTGGCCTTGAACTCACAGAGATCCGCCTGGCTCTGCCTCCTGAGTGCTGGGATTAAAGGCGTGCGCCACCACTGCGCAGCATGTTTCACCTCTTTAGAGCATCCTACATTATAATGAGCTTCACTCCAAGAAGGTTTATTTCCGAGAACATTGCTGCACAACAGCTGACAAAGCACAGTTCTGGGTTTTATAGTTTTGACATGTAGCACCTTCTCTAACAAATTTCAAACGTAGATTTGGAGTTGAGGTACTCCTTGCTTTCACAGAGGGCCCAGGTTCAATTCCTAGTACCCACATGGTGGCTCACAACCACCTATAACTCCAGTTCCAAGGGATCTGTTGCCTTCTGACCTCTGGGCCTCAGGCACCCATGTGAAACATACACATAAATGCAGATAAAAACGTTCAAAAACATAAAATCTAAAGAAATTTGTTGAATAGATTTGGGGGAATTTTATATGATTATCACATACATGTATGTGCCTGTTCAGTTTTCTCCAACCTCACCCATATCTTAGGTATCCAGAACATGGATTTTTTTCCATTAACATTTCAGCCTTTCAAGCTTCTAGAAGAGTGAGTTTGTTGTAGATGGTTAGAACCACCTTAGGTAGAGAATCCCAGAGTGGTATTTAGCTCTCATGTCTAATTACTTGCTTCTTAAAAGATGACATCATGCAGCCCTTAATTTGGAGAAGGTTAAGTTGTGTGTTCCCTTTGTCTTATCCTGTTCACCACAGCTGAGAGACTGGGGAGTCCTGGGCATTTGCGGAGCTGTGGTTGCTTCTGTGTGAATCATAGAGCTGGGGTTGCTTTAGTGAAAAGGGATGCTGCATTAATGATGGTTTTTCTGATGGTTTAGGCCTCATGGCAGCTAGTAGGTGTCTGAGCCCCTTGGGTAGATCTTCAGTAATGTCACGTCAAAGGGAAATCATTATTCTCTTTGCAGTAATGAGTTTGGTGACCACGTTGAGTGTGGCTATCCCAGTGCATTATGAACTCTGATTGGTAGCCACACTCTGAATTCTTTTTTTTTGATAATTTATTTATTTGTAATTTATGTACATTGGTGTTTTACCTGCATATATGTCTGTGTGAGGGTGTCAGATCCCCTGGAACAGGCATTATAGACAGTTATCAGCTGCCATGTGGGTGCTGGGACTTGAACCCAAGTCCTCTGGAAGAGCAGCCAACACTCCCAACCACTGAGCTATCCCTCTAGCCCCCACACTTTGAATTCTTTGGCATGGATAAACATCTATTTGCACTCAAGATATGACACTGATGTCAAAGATGATAATTCCACTTGTCTAAGGAATCAGTGGGTTTATTGGGGGTTACTTACGTGAGTATGGATGAAGGGTTATGGACAGGAGCTTGCCCAATGGGCAGCTACAACACCAAAATGTCTCCCCCTCTGCAATTGCCAGAGATTCATCAACCTCTCAGTTGGGAATAGGATAAAACAAAGGGACTAAACACACCTTAAACTTCTTCAAACTAAGGGCTTCATGATGTCAACCTTTATGTCAAATAATTTCACCTGGAGATAAAATTATTAATATCTCAGAAAATAGGGAAAACACTAATATTTTTAAAAGATGTGTTTTTTGTGTGTATTCTGTCTGTATGTATGGATATGCACCATTGCATGCCTAGTGCCTTCAGAGGCCTTAAGGGGGCATCAGATACTCCGGAAGTCCAGATGGTTGTGAGCCACCTTGTGTCTGGCTTATTTTACTAAACACAACGATTTCTAGTTCCATCCATTTTCCTTTACAGTTAGATTAAATTCCATTGTGTATATGTACCACATTTTCTTTATCCATTTATCTGTTGGATCTTGTCTGGTTCCATTTCCTACCTTTGAGACTACTGTGACAAGAGTATATGATCAAGAGTGGTATAACTGGGTTTCTGGTGCATCAGTTTTTGATGGGTTTGTTGTTTTGTTTTTTGAGACAGTCTATTTAGCACTGGCTGTCCTAGAACTTGCTCTATATACCAGGTTGGCCTCAAACTCACAGAGATCTTTAGTATTTCTGAGGAGGCTCTGTACTGATTTCCATACTGAATTGGCCAATTTATCTTCCTGCCAGCAGTGTTTAAGGGTTGCTCTTTCTCCGAATTCTCACCTGCATTAGTTACTTATTTTCCTGATGATGGCCGTTCTAGAGTGAGATGGAATTTCAAAGCACATTCAGTTTACATTTCACTGTTGACTGAGGAAGCTGAACATCTTTTCAAATATTAGCCATTTGTATTTACTTTTTGTTTATATTGTATTTTGTTTTGAGACAGAGTTTCGGGTTGCTCAGTTTGGCTTGAAAATCGTGTAGCTGAGAATAACCTTGATCTTCCTGTCCCCCATTTCCTAACTGCTATGGTAACAGGTCTGACCAACATACCTGATACCATTTCTATTTATTCTAAGAACCGTCTAGTTCATTAATTCATTTAATATGAGGACGGATTCAGGGATTTTATTGTTTAATTTTTGCAATTTTTTTGATGTATTCTAGATACTAAACTGATGTCTGGTGTATAGTTTGAAAGATTTTTTTCTCCCACCCCACAAGCTCTGTTTTGTTGTTCGTTCGTTTGCTTGCTTTTGAGGCTTCTTTAGGAGCAGTGATTGAAATGTCCTTTGTCCATTCCTCATATAATGTAAGTTGTCTTAGTTAGGAGGACAGCTCCAGCTGCCAATGATAGTTAGCTCATATAGCTTCCATCTGGCAGATAGCAATGAATGGTGGAGGTCATGGGCATCTTTAGTGAGGAAAGGGTCTGGATCACACTCCAGCTGCACAACTGCACCATCCCAGGGGTATACATCAGTACCTGGAGTGTTCAGGTGACCAACACATGAACTCACACTCATACTTGTTTATGACTGGCTTTGCGGTTGTTCCCCAAAATGGGAGGATCCCAATGCTTTGGCTTTCCTTCTAGGTATTTCCTAAGTAACCCAGCCCTATTTTTGTCTCCCGCCATCAGTCATTACCATTGAAGTTGTCATCATTGTCCAAAGTGATGCTCTAGTTGCAGTACCCAGGACCGGCCACCTGGACCTATGGTACAATCCAGAAAGCAGTACTGCTTTTTAAAATTATTGTTTTCAAAAGATATCTTGTAGGCCTAAGGGATTCGGCTCACCAGGGAAAAGCACATGTTGGCAAGCCTGAGGACCCGAGTTTGCTCCACAGGGCCCACATGATTGAAGGAGGAAATTAGATTTTCATAAGTTGTCTTCTTGACCTATACACACAATAAATAAATGTTAAAAGTTATTTGGGGAGCCTGGAGCTCTTGCAGAGGACCCAAGTTCAGTTCTGAGCCCCCACTTCAGGTGACTCAATACTACTAGTAACTCCATTTCCAGGGAATCTGGCCCCCTCTCCTGACCTCTTAGGACACCAAGCACAAAGGTGATGCATGTGTACACGCAGGGAAAAGACACAACATATACATAAATAAATGAGAAATCATTAGGGTAACTTTTTTTTCTGAGCATAGTGATGTGTGCATATAATCTCGTCCTCAGGAGGCTGAGGCAGGAAGAGTGCCTGAGCTTGAGACTACCAGGACCCAATCTCAAAAACACCAAAAAAAGTTTTTTTCTTACTGCTCCAGTTCTCTTTTTGCTTTGTTTATCTTTTTTTAAGGTTTGGTATTTATTTGATGTTTGTGAGTTGCAGGGATGGGGCAGATTGTGCCACAGTGTGTATTGAAGTGAGAGCTCGCTGGAGTCGGTTATTTCCTTCCGATATGTAGGCTTCAGGGACCAAATTTAAGCTTTCAGATGTGGCAGCAAGCACCTTTACCTACGAAACCATCTGGCGGGCCCTCCTTTGAGTTTGAGGGACAGTGTCTTGTGGGCTTAAACATGCTTGATAGCCAAGAATAACCTTGAATCACTAGTCCTCCTGCCTGCATCTCCCAAGTGCTGAGGTTCCATAAGTACCACTGTATTCAATTCTCAGTCTTGACTCAGACTCAGTAATTAAAACTTTTCCTTAGAGAAATTGCCAAGCCCAGATGGCTTCACCAATTTACACTAAACATTTAAGGAAGAAATAGCATATCCATGTGGTTTTTTTTTTTTTTTTTTTTTTTTTTCCCCAGCAAAAGTTGGTTTATTCTGTATATCAAATTTGGGAACTTACTCATTTTTATGGTATATCATAGACTTTCCTTTAATTATGTGCTCTTCTATTACTATATAGAAAGGGATTTTGTTATATGAGAAGAGGTGGGTTTAGACAGTCGTCTGGCTTTTGAACTTGTATCCTTTCTCATCTCTCTACAGTTAGGAAATGTAATGTACAGTTATGTCAGTAACTGCCATGCTCATTCATCTGACACACATTCACATGGGATATATTTTTTTTTTGTTTTTTGTTTTTTGTTTTTCGAGACAGGGTTTCTCTTTGTAGCTTTGGTGCCTGTCCTGGATCTTGCTCTGTAGACCAGGCTGGCCTCGAACTCACAGATATCCACCTGGCTCTGCCTCCTGAGTACTGGGATTAAAGGCATGTGCCATCACCGCCCGGCGAGATAAATTCTTTTAAAAAAAGATTTATTTTCCTTTTTGTTTATGTGTGAATGAGTGTGTATACAAGTGCATTTGTTTTTTTTTGTTTGTTTTGTTTTGTTTTTGTTTTTTTGAGACAGGGTTTCTCTATGTAGCTTTGCACCTTTCCTGGAACTCACTTGGTAGCCCAGGCTGGCCTTGAACTCACAGAGATCCACCTGCCTCTGCCTCCCCAAGTGCTGGGATTAAAGGCATGCGCCACCACCGCCCGGCTTACAAGTGCATTTGTAGGATGCTTACAGAAGCCAGAGGAAGGCTTCTGATCCTTGGGATAAATTCTTAAAGAGTAATTTGGAGACCAAAGGTGTGTAATATATCTGTTCTTAAGTCCAGTCTTCTCAGCCTCTTTGTGGCACCTTCTGTGCCTGTGCCTGTCTATCACCCCACTTCTTGCTCTGGTCATGGTGAGAACTTCATTCTTTGACTCAATACCTTCTTTCTCACATCCCAGGGTTGGTGTCAGCAACTGCCACTGCTGACTGGCACCTTTAGTTGTTCCAGACACACTCTTCCTCTTGGGATTGTCTGGCCATGTAGACTGAGCAGGAGCCCATGCTGCATTTCCATGTTACATGATTTATCCATTCCCTTTTGAAAATGTGTTTGATGACCCAAGCATGGTGGCACGTGACTTAATAACAGCATTCAGGGACAGGATCATGAATTCCAAGCCGTCATAGGCTTCATAGCAAAACTCTGATTCACAAAACCCAAAACAAAACAAACTTCATTATCTGTCTTCCTGAATAGAGCATAAGCTTTCTGAGACCAGAGACAGTGTTAGTCTTTGGTTGTATTCCTTAAAACATGCTTGGTCTTGGTTTTTTGTTTGTTTGTTTGTTTGTTTTGTTTTTGTTTTTTGTGTGTGTTTTCGAAACAGGGTTTCTCTGTGTAGCTTTGGAGCCTTTCCTGGATCTCACTCTGTAGATTAGGCTGGCCTTGAACTCACAGAGATCCACCTGCCTCTGCCTCCCCAAGTGCTGGGATTAAAGGCGTGCGCCACCACCGCCCGGCTTGGTCTTATATTTATTGAATGAATTGATTTGCTAATTTAACACTGGCAGTTTGTTTGGTGACTAGTGAATGTTACAGTCTTCATTCTGCTTGTTGGCCATCTTTATTTCTGGATTCTGTCACATTTTTCTGCTGAATCGTCTGATTTTTGCATAATAGCTTTATTTTTATTTATTTATTTATTTGAGACAGGGTCCTGTATAGCCCTGGCTGTCCTGGAACTCACTATGTAGACCAGCCTGGCCTTCAACTCACAGAGTTCCACCTGCCTCTGCCTCCAAAGTACCAGGATTAAAGGTGTGTGTCTTCACTCTTGGGGCATAATAGCTTGTGGAAACATCAAACAGATTGTGACTTCTGCTGACAAAGGATTACCTCTAGTAATTTATTTGTGGTTTTTGTTTAACAGATTCTGAGATTGAGGCTGAGAAGGAGCTATCCATTTTAAACCAGAAATGTTCTGAAGAAGTAAAAACACCAGAATTAATATCACAGAAATTCCCAAGGGCTAAGTCACAAACACCTGAATCCCAGGAAGCTTGGGACCATGAAGGTCAGGGAGAAGGAAACCAAGGAAGTTCTACTCAGAGTTTGAGGAGAGTTGCTAGAGAGGACTCTCCAGTATGTAGGGAACAGCTTCCAGAAAATGCCCAGATTCCTGCATTTGACAGACACTCGAATCCAAGCCAAAGTGTTGTTACAATTCAAAGAAATAAAACAGGACAGAGAGTCTTTAAATGTGACATATGCAATAAAACATTTAAATATAATTCAGACCTAAGTCGACATCGCAGGAGTCACACTGGGGAAAAGCCTTATGAATGTGGTCCGTGTGGGCGGGCCTTTACTCACAGTTCAAATCTTACTCTTCACCAGCGAATTCACACTGGGAACAAACCATTTAAGTGTGATGAATGTGGGAAAACTTTCGGGCTCAATTCCTATCTCCGTCTGCATCAGAGAATTCATACTGGAGAAAAGCCTTTTGGGTGTAATGAATGTGGGAAGGCCTTCAGTAGAAGTTCAAGTCTTATTCAGCATCGTATAATCCACACAGGAGAGAAACCTTACAAGTGTAATGAATGTGGGAAGGCCTTCAGCCAGAGTCCCCAGTTAACTCAGCACCAGAGGATTCACACGGGAGAGAAGCCCCACGGATGCAGTTGGTGTGGCAAGGCCTTCAGTCGAAATGCAAGCCTTATTCAGCACCAGAGGATTCACACAGGAGAGAAGCCCCACAAGTGCAGCCAGTGTGGGAAAGCCTTCAGTCAGAGCTCCAGCCTCTTTCTTCACCACAGGGTTCACACTGGGGAGAAACCCTATGTGTGTAGTGAGTGTGGAAGAGCCTTTGGCTTCAATTCCCACCTTACTGAGCACGTGAGGATTCACACTGGGGAGAAGCCCTATGTGTGCAGTGAGTGTGGCAAAGCCTTCAGCCGCAGCTCCACCCTCATGCAGCACCGCAGAGTCCATACAGGGGAGAAGCCCTATCAGTGCGCTGAGTGTGGGAAAGCCTTCATCCAGAGTTCCCAGCTCACCCTACACCAGCGTGTGCACACTGGAGAGAAGCCTTATGAGTGTGGGCTCTGTGGGAAGGCTTTCAGCCGGAGATCGGCCCTCACTCAGCATCAACGGATTCACCTGGGAGAGAACCCACAGGAATTTGAGTGTGGCCCAGATTTTATGTATGACTCCAGCCATCTGTCCACTGGAGAGAGACGTGGCAGGGCCTTCAGCCACAGTGCAAAACTTGTTCTCCAGTGGACAATTAGAAGTGGTGAAAAATCCCAGGGATGTAATGAGTGTGGGAAAACTTTTAGCACCTCCTCACAACCCATGGACTACCAGAAAATTCAAGCTGGGGAGAAACCCTGTAAATGCCCAGAATGTGGTAAAGCTGGTAGTGGAGTGGCATCCCATACTCAACATCATGTGACTCGTGTTGGAGAGAAACCACAATTGAGTGATGGATCTGAAAGATACTTAATTCATATCAAAAAGATTTTTCAGGAAAGACATTTTTAATGTGATAAATGTGGAAAACAATTTAGAAACTTTGTTTTATATTAGGTAGAATGGCATAATGAAAATGAAGGAGACCCGTTACTGGCAGACTTGCATGCTAGGAGGCTGGAGCCTGTGTGGCTCCTGTCTCCATCCGCCCCACTCCCCATGCCCAGGGTCTTGACTGACTCAGCACAGCAGGCCACCTTAGCATCAGGTCAAGTTCAGGTTTTTATCAGAGGGCTCAGTTTCAACACTAAAGAGCAGTTGATGGGAGATTTCAAGGTATGACAAATCTCTTCATTGGTGATTGTAAAAGAGAAACCCAGAGATCTGGGGAATTGGGTTTGTCACCTTTGAGAATATTGATGATGCTAAGGACAAGATATGGCCATGAATGGCAAGTGTGTGGATGGTCTGGGGACCGAGGTGGCTCTGCCAGTGGCTGGGCTAAATACAGGTTCTCGAGGTGTAGAGGAGACTGAAGCTTTGGGGGGGAGGGGCAGCCACTGTGAGGCAAGGAGTGGGGGGCTACACAGATATCAACACAGAGTAACAGCTGTGGTGGCCAGAGCTTGGGGCCAGTCGGACAGTGATAAGGACAGCTATGAAGAGTAAGACTGCTGGAGATTGTTCTGGTGGCTATAATTTAAAGATGTTTCAGTCTCCACTGAATAGTCACGTGCAGTGAACAAGTTGTATTCCCGCTGTGTTCTCTTCCTGCCAACAGAGCCTGACTGCTGCTGACCCCCAGGGATCCTCATCACTAGACTTTTCTTTCTCTTGTTTTGTTTTGTTTCTTTAATGTTTTCTAAGCACTTGAACCACAGAGACAGGCAGATCTCTGTGAGTTTTGAGATTTCAGACCAGCCAGTTACATAGATCCTGTCTCAAAAAAAGAAAAAAAGTTCTGAAAAGCATTTCAGATTTTACTTTTTGTTTTTACTATGACTTCTGTGTTTTGTTTTTTTGCTTTTGTTTTTTCCTAAAAGATTGTCAGCACTCTTGTGTGTATTGTTTTTTACTGTTTTTTTGGGGGGGGTTGAGGGGGGTTTGTTGTATTGCCTTTTTTCACTATCTACTGGGGTCATCCAGTGAGGTTGGGTGCCTTCACTCAGTTCTCTGAGAACAAGTGGACTCTGAATCTACTATTTTTTGGAAGTTGAGCAAGCTGTGGTTTTCTCCAACTCCATATACTATTTCTCAGTGAAGCATGGGTGGACAGCAGTGGGCAGCAGGCCTGCCTGAGTCCAGCCTGCACACCCACCATGCTGTGTGCCCCAGTGTCAGTACAGACAGTGGGAGATTCCTGATGATGTTTATTTATATTGTACTTTTTTACTGGAAGATGTATGAATAAGCCATGGATGTTGCATTTGCAATGGCTGAGGAGTTCTTATACCTGGTTTCCTTCGGTTTTGTGGAGCCAATTAAAAGACTGAAATCTCTCCATTTGTAGGGACGCGGTGTGAGTCAATACGGAGCTTGCCTTGTATGTACAAAACCCTTGGTTTGATGCCAGCACTGTAACAACTGGGCGTTTTGGTACACTCCGTTCCTTTCAGCACTCCAGATACGGAAGCAGGAGGATGAGTTCAAGGTTATCCTTAGCTACATAGCAAATTTGAGACCAGCCTAGGCTATATGAGACCCCATTGTAGGTGGAAGTTTTCCTGTGTCCTGCCCAGTACACAGCCGCTCAGACCCAAATAAACTCACAGAGGCTTATATTATTTTAAAACTATATGGCCTAATGGCTCAGGCTTCTCACCAGCTGGTTCTTACACTTAAATGAACCCATAATTCTTATCTATGTTTAGCCACATGGCTTGGTACCTTTTCTCTGTTCTGCCTTGTCATCTTGACTCAACCCTTCCTCTTCCCAGAATTCTCCTTGTCTGCTTACCCTGCCTATACTTTCTGTCTGGCTACTGGCCAATCAGCATTTTATTTATCAACCAGTCAGAGCAACACATTCACAGCATACAGAATGACATCCCGTAGCACCCCATCCAAAACAAAACAGAAAACCAACTAAGTAAATAATGAGTGCCCGCAAGCAAGATAAATTGAGGGATTGCTAGTCATTAAAATTTAAAATAAACATGGGGGAATTCATCCTGGAAAACAAAGTTGTCTGTGTGGACGTTCCTGTTCCATGCAGGTGAGCTGTATGGTACCACACTGCTGAGTGAGTGAAAAGCACTAGACGTGGTCCCAGCTAGTTCTTTCAGGGCCTAACCTTTGGCTTTGGCTGACTAGATGCCCCAATTATCTAACCTCATTTTCTACAAATTGTATATTTTTTGATGCCCACAACCCTTGACTGCCAAGGAAGCTAACTGGTGTTGTGGTACTTCTCTCAGATAGGTGAAGATCATCCACATATGGAAGTGGGCACATCTGAGTAGGGAGACTGAATTTCTCCAAAATTTGTTCAAGTATCTGACAGAAAAGGTTAGGAGAATCACTGAAGCTCATTAATGTTGTTGCTTTCTCCAAGAATGAGGTCTTCCCATTCATAGGCAAAGAGGTCTCTGCCATCAGGTAGAAGAGTGCAAGCCCCAAAGACATTTTTGTTTTGTTTTTTGTTTTTTGAGACAGGGTTTCTCAGTGGTACAGTCCTGACTGTTCTGGAACTCACTATGTAGACCTGGCTGGCCTGGAACTCACAGAGATCCACCTGCCTCTGCCTCCTGAAGGCAGGGATTAAAGGTGGATGCCACAACCTCCTGGCCCAAAAGGCATCTTTTAAATCTGTGGTCGTAGTTCTTTCTGAGGAGATGTATGTATTGAGGACCACAGGGTGTTGACTTTTAACAATCTGATTAATTGCTCTAAGATCTTGGGCAATATATTCAATATGAACCATTGTACTTTTTTTTTTTTTTCCTGGAGCTGAGGACCGAACCCAGGGCCTCGCGCTTGCTAGGCAAGCACTCTACCACTGAGCTAAATCCCCAACCCCCATTGTACTTCTTGACTGGTAGGATTAAGGTACTGAAGGAGGACATACAGGCTTTAAGAAGTCTGTCTGGGCCGGGCGTTGGTGGCACACGCCTTTAATCCCAGCACTCAGGAGGCAGAGCCAGGCGGATCTCTGTGAGTTCGAGGCCAGCCTGGGCTACCAAGTGAGCTCCAGGAAAGGCGCAAAGCTACACAGAGAAACCCTGTCTCAAAAAAAAAAAAAAAAAAGTCTGTCTGTACCTGTGATGGTGGTGGTGGTGGCGGTGGCGGAGGCAGTCGATCTCAGTGAGTTTGAGGCCAGCCTAGTCTACAGAGTGAGTTACAAGACAGGGCTACACAGAAAAACCCTCTATCAAAAAACAAAAACAAACAAAAAAACTAAAAAAGGATAAGTGAAGCCGGGCATTGGTAGCACACGCCTTTAATCCCAGCACTCGGGAGGCAGAGGCAGGCGGATCTCTGTGAGTTCGAGGCCAGCCTGGGCTACCAAGTGAGTTCCAGGAAAGGCGCAAAGCTACACAGAGAAACCCTGTCTCGGAAAAACCAAAAAAAAAAAAAAAAAGGATAAGTGAGCATTTAAGCATCCACCAACACACCTTTGAATTATTTAGTGATTGTTTTTAAATTTCCTACAAGCTATGAATGTAGCATAGTTGTATGAAGTCAGCTGATTGCTTTTTTGAATGAAGACCCATCTTTGAATTTCATATTCCAAAGAGATCATCTAGAAAAGGCTTATGCTCTTGTAAGTCTTCTTACTTGAAAAATAAGGAGAGCATTCACAAATCCAATTTCACCACCCTTTAAGGGAACCCACTGGACAGGTGGGTACACTGACTGGGGAGGGACCTTGTGTGGTCGAGCTTTGGGGATATTGGAATATGAAATTTTCTACATCCTTCTTACATTTTTCTAACTCCAGTCTTAAGTTGGGTAAGAGGGACTTCTGGAAGGGAGCTGGGAGTGGGAGATGAGGAGTTGGAAGAAAAGTAGGTTCCATATTTCTCCTACAAACAGCATGTTCAAGCCTCTAACAAAATATCCCACTTCTGGTACCAACTTCTATCTGAGTTATTGTTCAGTTGCTGTAGTGAAAAACATTGACCAAGACAACTTATTGGAGAAAGCATTTAATTGGGGGCTTGCTTACAGTTTCAGAGGGTTAATCCATAGTTATCATGGTGGCAGGTCTGTATGGTGCTGTAGCAGTAGCTGAGGGCTTGTATCTGATCCACAAGTTGCAGGCAGAGAGAGAGAGAGAGACTGGGCCTGGCATGGGCTTTTGAAATTTCAAAGTCCTCCCCAGTGACACACCTCCTCCAACAAGGCCACACCTAATCCTTCCCAAACTGTTTCCCCAACTGGGGACCAAACATTCAAATAAATGAGCCTAGGGGATCATTCTCATTCAAACCACTACGTACCCTGATTAAAGCAGTTTAGGGAAAAAGAGTTCATTCATCTTCATTGTAGGCTTCAGTCCATCACTGTGGGGAAGTCACACGACACAACAGGTGATTCTAGATTGTATGGACAAAATAGTGCTCTTAGCTGCAGAGCCCTCTCTCCAATCCCTAGAGCTTTTCTTTTTATGACACAGGGTCTCGTGTATCATAAAATATCATATCATACACAGCTGGCCTGGGATTTGCTGTGTAGTCAAAGGTGACCTTGAACTTAAGATCCTCTTACCTCTACCTCTCTAATGCTTTATTATAGGCATGCACCAAGTCTGGTTTACGTGGTGCTAACAACCAAACTTAAAAGTCTTAAGCATGCAGAGTCTTATGCATGTTATACTAGGCACCCTACAGACAGTTTCATCTTAGGCACCTTTTTTCTCAAGCACATGATGTAGAAAATAACATCTAAGCTTTATTTGGGAAGGAAGAATTGCAGCAATACATTTGAATAACCATAAAACATTCTGTTTGGCATTGTGTTCCTGCGGGTCTTCTGTCCTGGAAATACACTGAGTAAATTAAAGCCATCCCCCAGCTTAAGCTCGTTGGGGCCCCCAGATCTCATGGGAAGTGTTGATGCAAAACACAGCTCTGGCCTCAAAGGGAAATAACAGAGGTTATTTTGAGTCAACTTTGAGTGGCCATGGCCTGGAACATAGATTTACGCAGTTCCATTGTTAACGTGCTTACATGAACTTTTATAGTCACAGAACAAAGGGAAATCACAGATCAAGGCATTGCATTAATACATTGGTCTGAATATCAATTATGTATTGTGTTGGTAGAAAGTGGGGGACATTAAACTGATATGTTCCAAAGGTTTTAGCTGTTAGTTAGAAGGATGCTAGCTCACAAAGGTGGGCAATAAAGGGCTCTTAGGGAGGCTCAAGGAAGCCCAAGGTAATTTGGTTCTACATTTGCAACATTCTGACTATACAGTCACCAAGTTCTTATCAGTTAACCAGTCATCCTTGTAATATCTTAGCATTGGTGTGGCTTTTCAGTTTTTTATAAGGGAACTTTAGTTCACAGAAACATCAGGAAAGGCTTGGCTTGGTAACACTGGATCTTTTACTTATTGTGGGTCCTGGGACTAGAGATGTTAGGAAAGTTTATGACTAAACAACCAAGAGAGAGCAAACACTAAAAGTGAAAACAAATGGAACTCAGTGTTTCAATCTTGGAAAGTGATTCTAGGATCATTCTAAGACCAGCTTACCACATCTATATGAGCAAAATATGGCCAGGACGACTCCACAACTACAGTGGACCTTTGTGTAAAGCTGTAGAGCCCAAAGTCTGAGTCTCTCCTACTATGTAGGAGGGCTAGGGAAAAACAACAAAACCCCACCCCCTTGCAAACAGGGGCACTGGGCATTCTCAGTGACTCCAGGAGATGGAGCTAGGAGGCCAGGGTGACCAGAAAAGGAAGAAAACAGACATGCAACGGAGTAAGTACATCCAAATAAGAACATGCAGAGAATAAAAGCATTTAGGACAAGTGGTACACACCTAGCCTGCCCTACAGAAGGGGCACCCCAGTGGAATCTGCACACATGCGCTTGGGCCTGGGCCGCTCTCAGCACTTACTTGCTGGCCTCACTAGGTGCATGTCAGTTCTGGGTTTTCAGCCTTGATACAGGCCTGTGCCAAGCCCTGCGATAGCGAAGTGGCAGACAAAGGACAAAAACAGCCACTGCTGGCTCTCTCATGTCTTGTGTTGACATGTAAAGGTCTTTCATCTGGTTGTAAATTTAATTTGCATTTCTCTCCTAAGGAACAAGCTCAACCAGTTATGGCTCTGTCAGGAGCCACACTTAGCCAGGTGTGGTGATGCATGCCTGTAATCCCAGCGCCTGGGAGGCGGAGACAGAGGATCATCTTTCACCACATAATGGTTTTGAGATTGGTCTCCAGTACCTGAAACCTTGCCTCAGTTCTGCCTGTCTTCAGCTCCCCAAAAGAGGCCCGTGTAGTTATGAACCACTCTCATACACAGCTAACGTAGTTTGACAGCACTATCTGCAAACATTTCCACCCACCTTCAACCTCAAAATTTACACTGAGTGGAGGTGGCAAGTCTGCTCCCGGTAGGGCGAAGCTGTGAGCTTTTCCCCAGGAGGAACCTGCTCTAGTTTCAATACTTGAACCTGATCACCCACATTTCCTCCACATGATTAATAGAATTGTCTTCTAAAACGGTGGTGAAATCTTTTAAGAAATCACACATCAAGCCAGAGGTGGTGGCACCCGCCTTTAACCTCAGCACTCGGAAGGTAGAGGCAGGCGGATCTCTGAGTTTGAGGCCAGCCTGGTCTACAGAACAACTTCCAGGACAACCAAGGCTACACAGAGAAACCCTGTCTGGAAAAACAAAAACAGAAAAAAGCACACATCAAGAGCAGTGAGTGTAAACTAGGGCTGTGGTGGCATACACCTGTAATCCAAGCATTCAGGAAGCAGAGGCAGGAGAATCAACCCTCGAGTTGGAGGCCAGCTTGTTCTCCACAGTGAGTTAGACGGGTGTGGGAGCAGGATCGGATGCAATAGGCACACCGTGCATCTGGAGGTGACAGACATGCTCTAAAGGTGTTGGGACTGTTTCAACTTAATAACCGTTGAACTATGTGCTCACCATGGATGACTACTTTGTGGAATAGGAATTATCCCTAAGGGTTGGAGAGATGGCTCAATGGTTAGGAGCACTGGCTCCTTCCAAAGGATTCAGGTTCTGATCCCAGCACTCAAATGGTGACTCACAATCACCTGTAACTCCAGTTCTGGGGGATCTGTGAGGAGACCAGGCATATGAGTGGTAAGCAGAAAAACATGTAGGCAGAACACCCATATACATTAAAATAAATAAATGAATAAATAAACAAAAATTTATCCCTAAAGTTGATTTGAAGGTACAGACTTTAACTTAAAGAATCATAGGGTCCGGGCGGTGGTGGCGCACACCTTTAATCCCAGCACTCAGGAGGCAGAGGCAGGCAGATCTCTGTGAGTTCGAGGCCAGCCTGGGCTACAGAGTGAGTTCCAGGAAAGGCGCAAAGCTACACAGAGAAACCCTGTCTCAAAAAATAAAATAAAAAAAAAAAAGGTTCATAGGGGGAGCCAAAATATTTTATATATATATCACTGTTGCTGCAATAAGACACCATGATCAAGGCAGCTCTTATAAAAGGAATCAGTTAATCTGGGGGAGAGGGAGAGGAGCTTGCTTACAGTCAGAGGGTATCATCATGCAGCATGCACGGCTCTGGAGAGGTAGCTAAGAGCTATATCCTGATCTGAAGGTCAAGAGGTGGAACTGGGCTTGGTCCAGGCTTTTGGAACCTCAAATCCAACCCCCAGTGACACACTTCCTCCAAGCCACACTAATCCTTCTCAAATAGTTCTCCCTGATGATAAGTGTTCAAATCTATGAGCCTATGGGAGCCATTCTTATTCAAACCACCACAATTTCCAATAGAAGTAAATTTCAATAGAAGTAAATGTAAATTGTCTTTGGAAGAAGTTGAATTTAATCTTTTCTGACAGCAATGACAAGAAGTCTCTGATTATGATGTGTGATGATTTCAGATAATGAAAAGATACGTGCATATTCTATTTACAAAATGTGCAATTAAGCTAGTTGGGCTTGGCCACAGTAGTCACTATTACTGTCTTATTACAGTTACTTTTCTTGTTGCAGAAAGCAAATTAAGGAAGGGTTTATTCTAGCTTACAGTTTGAGGGGACCATTCCATCACTGCAGAGATAGCATGGTGATGAGAACAAAGTTCCAGCTGGTCACATTGCATCCGGTCAGGAAGCAGAGAGAGATGAATTCAGCTTGCCTTTTTTTTTTTAAGCCTAGATTCCAGCCCATAGACTGATGCTACTCACAGTTAACCTAGTCTAGACAATCCCTCACAGCTGCATCTATAGCACCTAAATGACTATGTAGTTGACAATATTACCATCTGTAGTGGTTTGAATGAGAATGGCCCCCATGGACTCATATATTTGAATGCTTGGTCCCTAGTTGGTAGAACTGTTTTGGGAAGGATTAGGAGGTGTGGCCTTGTTTGAGGAGGTGGGTCACTGAGGGTGGGCTTTGAGGTTTCAAAAGCCCAAGCCAGGCCCAGTCACTTCCCTCTGTCTCCAACTTGCAGATAATATGTAAGCTCTCAGCTACTGCTCCAGCACCATGCCTACTGATACTTTGCTTCCTGCCATGATGGTCATGGACTCACTCTCTACAACTGTAAGTCCTCAATTAAATGCTTTCTTTAATAGGTTGCCTTAGTCATGGTGTCTTCACAACAATAGAAAAGTAACTAAAATACCATCACAACTCTATCCTTTATCAACTTAACACCTAAACACATTACTATTAAGCCATAACTTTCCATGTCTCCAGGCTCATGGCCATCTTATAATGCAAAATGTATTTATTCCAACATTGAAAGTCCTCATGGTCTTTAACAATTTCAACACTGGGGACTGGAGAGATGGCTCAGCAGCTAAGTGGTTGTTGGTCTTCCAGAGGACTTGAGTTTGGTTTCTAATACCTGTGGTAGGCAGCTTAGACCACCTGTAACTCCAGCTCCAGAGAATCACCTGATACCCTCTTCTGGCCTCTGCTGGCACCTATAGTCAAATGCACATACCCACAATACACACACACACACACACACACACACACACACACTTAAAAATAAAATCTTAAAGTTAAAGGCAAATTTCTTTTGTTTCTTTGTTTTTCGAGACAGGGTTTCTCTGTGTAGCTTTGGAGCCCGTCCTGGAACTCACTGTTTAGACCAGGCTGTCCTTGAACTCAAAGAGATCTGCCTGTCTCTGCCTCCTGAGTGCTGGGATTAAAGGTGTGTGCCACCACTGCCCTGCCCAGATTTCATTTAAAAAAAAATTCAAACTTGTTTGAAATTCTCTCATCTGCAACTCAAGGCAGTCTCTTAATTGTGAGCTCCTATATAATTAGAAACGTTATACAGTTCCAAAACGCAATGACATAGACTAGACATTTCCATTCCAAAATGGAAGGATGGGGGCAGAGCAAGGAATGATTACACCAAAGCAAGACCAAAACCAGACAGGGAAAATGCCACGTTCTGTAGCTCCTTGTCTGGCATCTGGAATTTATGATAGACTCCAGAGGGCTTGGACAGCCCCTCCCCTCCGCCATTGCCACCTGCAGCACACATAGCCTCTCTCTCTCTCTTCTGCTGACTCCACTTTATGCCTCCATCTTCTCTCAGTGAACACCCCAGGTCCTGGCATCTCGAGCATCTCAGGATCTCCGCTGCGATTTAGGCTTCACCTTCACAGTTCCACTCAGTGACCTCTCAGAGCCTCCTTACGGGGACCTCAATCATACCTCACATCGCCTGGCCTCAGTGTCTCTCTGGAACTGCAAGAACCCATGATTCCCCTTAATCTTGCATCTTTTATGCCTTTAAAGCCGTACCACCACATGGACAATGCTGCCAGCTCAGAATGGAGCCTGGCCTCCTGGACCACAATGGTAGGTAGCAACCTCTGTGTACCTTTCATGCTGACCCGGATGAAACACTTTTTTGAGCAAGGAGCCCTTTTAGATAGATGCATTTTTAAAACTGTCTATTGTCTATTTGCTTTCAAATAAATTTGCCTTTTCATACATTAGAGCCTTGGTGGATGAGATATTGCATTCAGGACACTTTTCCTATTGTCCCAGTACAAAACAGATTTCTCTTTAGCTGTTATAACCTCTTTTTAAGTACACATCTTGAACTCAACTTCAAACGTTAATTGCCAAACTACACATTTATTTTGTATCTTAATGCTGCATTTTGTGCTGTTTTTTCAATGTAGACCTGGGTAGATGCAGTAAACAATAGTCCTTTAAGAGACTTTACACAACAAAGGTTTCTCTTTCTTGCAAAATCTAGTGAGCCTGGGTAGTGTTCCCTGAGTGCCTCTCTATCAACAGTGACTCAGCCCAGGTCGCCATCACCTTACAGCTGTGCCACTATGGAAATTAGTCTCCTCAGGTTGTTCCAACCGGGAATGGATAAGAATGGCGGCGACTTATTTAAGGAAGCGTTGTGTGACACTGTTCCTAGGAGAAGTGAACAAACACCTACTCACTCCAGATTGGGAGCCAACCAAAGTAAGGCTCTAAGTCCAGCTTGGTGAGCCTATCAAGTTTTATTCTATGTTACTTACAAGAATATAGGTGAGGAGTTAACTTACCGGAGCAGTTACTCAAAGGCAGCCGCATCACCAAAGGTACCCCAGCATGAGTGACAGCTCATGTAAGCTGAAATTAACCTGGAGCTCACCAGATAGCCTGCAGGCGGTTCAACAGATTGGAGAGTGTCCTCTCCAGGTAGTTCAGCTGGTGGGTCTGAGCCTTTTCCAGGCAGATCACCTGATCTCTGCTTCTTCCAGGTGACTCAGCTTGTCTGAGCGTCTTCTTGGTAGCTTGTCTTATCTGGGTGTCTCCTAGCAGTTTTTACAGCGTATGTATGCTTGGGGAAGGAAGAGCCAAGTGAATTTGCTCAGTTTCTGGAACTTCCTGAAGATATTTTGAATTGTTGACTTCCTGAGCTTAATGAACTTCCCAGAAGATTAGAATGTTTCACCTTCCATTAGAGCAGTGGTTCTCAACCTTCCTAATGCTGCAACCCTCGTGTTGTGGTGACCCCAACCATAAAATTATTTTCATTGCTACTTCATAACTGTAATTTTGCTGTTATGAATCGTAATGTAAATATCCATGTTTTCTGGCTGTGGTGGTCGTGCTTGCCTTTAATCCCAGTACTTGGGAGGCAGAGGCAATCAGATCTCTGAGTTTGAGGCCAGCCTGGTCTACAGAG